>JABUQX010015954.1:60000-70000 GCA_015478945.1 Trachelipus rathkii | reverse complement strand
TAGTGACTAACTTTATGAGCTTTCATTAAATGAAATCTCCAAAGGTAGTACTAATTTCAACTTAAGCTTCTGATTGCTATCTTTTTCTTCTTTTTTATTCTCAAGGTACACTATTTTCCAGAATCCTGAGCTGCTTTATTCAATGATCAAGAAGTCTTCAATACCTTTTGTTTTTCTGCAGGTTTTCTGTTTCTTTGGTAGATCTCCAGCTGCATCAGTAACATAATAATGGAGAAAGTATTCGAGGTGTTAATTCCTATACATTCCATTAGTTTTCTTTTTCTTCTTCTTCTCCTTCTTCATAATTTTTCCAACAGCTTCAACATTTTCAATATTTGCTTTGGACATATCATCGGACATGGCATATATACATATATATATATATATATATATATATATATATATATATATATATATATATATATATATATATATATATATATATATATATATATATATATATATATATATATACGGAAAATTTCCGTGATGAATTATGAATGAATGTGTGATTGATTGATTCATCTATTTTTGGATGATAAATGTAAAGAAGGAAAGAAAAGATCTGAAGATGTAGAAAGAAAGGTCTGATGACGTCATCACATGAAAAAAAATAAATAAAATTAATACCCTCATGAATAAATATTTATTTGTTCATTTTTAGAAATAAAATTAAAAATCGAATTTGGGAGAGAAAATTGCCAAAAAAATGGATTTCTTTTAAATTTGAGGAACAACGAAGCTATTTGGTTACGTTTTTTTATTAAAATTTTAATTTTATTTTAATTTAATTTTTATTTCAGTTCATATATAAAAATAAAAATCAAAGCAAATTAATAGTATATATTAACATAAATAAGGGAACCATATTTATGGCTCGTGAAGAGTTTTTATTTTTAATGGTTGTTGAAAGCACAAAAGGAGAATCTCAGGCTGAGACAATACTTATGAGGTTGAAATAAATAGTGAGCTTTCTGAATGAACATGAAGGATATGATGGTGCAGCAGCAGTGAAGAAGGATTCAAGAGGTGTTCGGCTGTTTAAACTGTTGAACACCTCTAAGGCGCAGCCTGTCGCTACACTCCTTATCCTTCTTGTTAATCCAGCTAAGCTGGCAACAACAGTGAGAAGAAGGTTGGCAGAAGCAAGCAGCGTACGCGCAGCAGCGCAGCTGTATATACCATGCAGCAGCAGCGGCAGCTTAATGGCTTTCACCCAGTTGCGGACAAGACGATTTCAGGGCGGTGCAGAACCACCGGCAAGCTGTTGAACACCGCTCTAAAAATACTGCTCCTTACTGCACAACATATCCTTCTTGTTCAATCAGAGAAAGCAGAAGCAGCAACAGCAGTGAAGAAGGTTAGCAGAAATAGCTGTACCGCCAATGCCGCAGCGGCGACGCGACCGCCGCCGCAGCAGCGGCGGCAGCAGCATTGGCAGTGAAACGCGGCGAGTACGAAGAAAGGTTCAGAGTGTTCGGCTGTTTTTAAACTGTTGAACACCTCTAAAACCTTTCTTCATTGCTGCTGCCTTTATATCCCTTCTTGTTCAATCAGAAAGCAGATGCGGCAACAGCCGTGACGCTGCCGTTAGCAGGAAGCAGCGCGGCAGCGCGCAACAGCAGCGGCAGCGCGGCGGCGGCGGCAGCAGTGCAGGAGGGTGTGCAGCCGCGGTGCGGGCGGGCGTAGCGTTGATCGACAGTTTATAACAGCTTGAACACCTCCTAAGAAGCTATTCAAAAGCTGATTGGCCAATCAAAAGCAGCAGCAGCGGCAGCCGTTGCCGCAGCGGCAGCAAGAGACAGCAGCGGCAGCACCGGCAGTGACAGCAGCCCGGCAGCAGCGGCAGCAATAATGAGCAACAGCGGTGGAGAAGAGGTTATCAGGGGTGTTCAAGCTGTTGTAAACTGTTTTCGTAGAAAAAAATAGAAAAGAATTTTCCAGTGACAAAATGGACAAAGCTGGCGCGCGAATGCGCAGGAAACAGTCAATGGAAAGTTACAATCGTTGTCCCGATTTAAGAAAATTTTTAAAGCAATTGTTGAAATTTAGAGAATTTGGAAGCTGGATCAAGAGCGAACTTCCTTAAAAAAAAACACACAAATCTTTTAAAATCTGAACTCTACGAAAACATAGGTTATAAGTTTATTTTTGTTTTTTATTTTATTTTCTCTCTCCATCTTCTCTAATAGATAATACAATATATATATATAGTAATATATCAATATATATATATATATATATATATACAGCAACCCTATATATACCATAAATATATATATATATAACCTTTGCTGCTCAGCAGCATAACAATACTATATGCTGTATATGTATAATATGCTTAGTAACCAATATATACATATTTTTATATATATATATATACATAATAACCATATAACATATATAATATATATATATCATATATATCTATATATATATATAACCAACATATATATATATCTTTTTGTATAACTATATATCTAATATTATATAATATATATATATATAACAACCAATATGCTCTTCTTCCTTCAATATATATATATATATATGACTAAATTTACCTGCAAAGGCATTTGATTCGGTGCCAAGGAAAAAGGTCTGGAGAGCTATGGAGAGAATTATGGTGGGCGGTCAAAGAAAATAATAAAAGAAATAAATATGAGAAATGCAGCTGTAATGTTAAAACTGGGTGCGAGAACGATAGATGGTTTGATTTGAAAACTGAAGCAGGAGAGTGTTTTATCGCCACTGCTGTTTATATTATATTCAGACGTGGTGATAAGGAAAGAAGTGAAAGAGAGACTGGGGGAATTTGAAGGGGACATAATAACATATGCGGACGATCTGGCATGTTGGAGCGAGAGAGAAACTATTTGAAGGAGATGATGGAGACTGTTTGGAGGGAGTTGGAAGAAGCAGGGATGAGGATGAACGTACAGAAGACAAACAGAATATTAACAGTAACCTTAGAGGAAATGAGAGGGGGATAGAAGATGATGGTGGCAGAGAGAGGAGAAGAGGTGAGGCGGTAAATACACCACTAGTATCTCAGAGTCTTTTGCTAGAAGTGGAGGAAGTGGAGGAGAGATTACGCGAAGAATGGAAAAGTATGGATTAGTTATGAAAGCGGTATACCCCATGATGAAAGATAGAAACATCGGAATAGGAGTTAAAAAAGTGATTTTTAACGGTATACTAACCTCCGACACTGTTGTACGGGCAAGGAAGCATGTACAGCTTAACGAGAACAACGAAGAGAGGAGGAAGTAGAACACAAGCGGTGGAGATGAGGGTATTAAGAACTATGATTACCCAGAGTAGGAGAACAGGAGTAAAGAATGAAAGTAATTATCAGAGAAGATATAAATTACGGACCCGTACCCGGGGCAGAGTACAGGGACCAGGGCCGGGGGCCAGGGGCCGGGGCCGGGGCTGCTCTAATTTAGCCGAGCCAGGGCCGGGGCCGGGGCCGGGGCTAGCTAAAATTAGAAATGTAAGTCCAAAACAAACACTGAAGGTCTTAAAACTTAGGATGAAAATTAAATATAATTTCAATTAATTACTAATATATAAATTTCTGAATACATTTAATAAATTCAATTAAATAAATATTTTCGAAGGAAATTTTTAGAAAATAATTGATTTTCTAGAAGAATAGGATTTGTATTAAATATATATATTAACATATATATATATATATATATATACTCTTGCTATATAACATATATATATTAACCAAACATGTAATATATATATATATCTTCTTTATATATAATATATATATATATATATATATCTTATATATATCTTATATATATATAGAGTTAAAGACTTACTTTGTTGTAGTGATATATTTACTTTAGAGAGGAGGCCCTTGGATTCTTTTTAGTATTATGCTTTACTGTCACTTCATTTATTACTAAATGTACACAAATTAAAAACATTGTTAAAGACTTGCTTTTTTAATGAATAAATTTTAAAGAAGCTAATTTTCGACCCGACACGCGAGACCTCTTCAGGCTAAGGGATTGGATTTCTTTCTTGATCTTCATCCGGTTGTTGAAGTGTGTTTCAGTTGGTCTGTCATTTTCTTCATGGTGTTGTTGAAATATTTTGATGTTTTCAGATGTTAGATATACATTTTGTATAAAATCTATCTTACCTTCTTATTGCAGTTGTTACTATTATAAATGCAAAGGATTCCATTTTGCGATGGTTCGTGTGATTGATGTTTCTGATCATCTTTATATTGTTGAAATTGATAAGAGTGGCCTGTGTTACGCCTATGACTTGTTAAAGCTAAATTTATGCTGTCCATCTGTATGTTGATTTTTTCTTCTTTGCAAATCTATGGTTTCACCTATATATGTTTTATTGCAAGGTATTGCAGGGGATGTGATATATACAGCTTTGGGGAGATTTTTCTTTTCGTTTGGGGGGTTTGAGAGAATGTTTTTAAGGTGATGTTGTTACATTTGATGGAATGAGGGGTATATTTTTAGTAATGTTGTTTAGCTGAATATATTAGTAGTGAGAATTGGTAAAGGAGGTATTGTTACTTTATTTTCCGGAGGAAAGGTGCTATAGTACCTCTTTTTGCTTTGTTAAATGCTTTGTGATGAAAAACTCAGGATAGTAAAGTGATTTGAAAGTATTGTGGATGTATTTAGTTTCTTGTGCTAGAGGTAAAATGTGATAAAATTCTGTTAGTTCCATATATATGTTACTGAGTATGGGAGACAGTGGGGATCCCATACTCGGGCCGCCGAAAGTTGTTTGTAATATTTGCCATTAAAATCAGAAAGAAGTTATGTTTGTAATAGAGGACCTTCCCGTTTTCATATATTAAAACTAACTCATTAATCTCTCATTCTAACATAGCTAACAAAATTTTAATGGCAAATGGCTAGAAAAACATAAACTGTCCCCACTTGTCTCCCTCCAGCAACATGGAGCAACTAATTTCCCCATCACATTTTCACCTTACTATTCAACAATAGTTTATGGATTAGATATGTAGATGACATTTTTGTCTCCCTCACACACCACCCTAATGATGTCCTAAACTATATTAACTCTATTCATCCTTCAGTTTCAGTATACGATAGAAATGCCTTCCAACAACTCTATCCCCTTCCTCGATACCTTAATCACATGGAATAACAATTACCACAATTTACCACTGATATATGAAAACCAACATTCGCGCAAACTATATACATTGGCTATCTAATCGTTCCCCCAAACAGAAAATTAGCTGTTCTGTCATCTCTCTTCTCCGTGCCTTTCATATATGCTCTCCCCTTCTAGCACAAGAAAATAAATACATCCACAATACTTTCAAATCACCTCTACTATCCTGAGTTTTTCATCACAAAAAGCATTTAACAAAGCAAAAAGGAGCTATAGCACCTTTTTCCCAAAAAATAGCAACACCTCCCTTTTTACCAATTCCTCAATTGCCATTATATTCGTTAAACAAATATTACCAAAGAATATTACCCTCATTCCATCAAATAACATCACCTTAAAGAACATTCTCAAACCCCCAAAACGAAAAGAAAATCTCCCCCAAAGCTGTATATATCACATCCCCTGCAATACTTGCAATAAAACATATATAGGTGAAACCATAGATTTGCAAAGAAGGAAAAATCAACATACAGATGACCTGCACAAGGAATCGACAACTGAAGTCATGGAAGCTGGGCACTCTATCAATTTCAGCAATATAAAGATGATCAGAAAAATCAATCACACGAACCATCGCAAATCATGGAATCCTTTTGCATTTATAATAGTAGCAACCTACAATAAGCATCCCGGTGAAGTAAAGATAGATTTTATACAAAATAAATATCTGAAAACATCAAAATATTTCAGCAACACCATGAAGAAAATAGCAAACCAACTGAAACACACTTGAACTTATGAAGATCAAGAAAGAAATCCAGTCCACGCCAGCCTGAAGAGATCTCGTGTCCTTATCCTTTTTAAAAGTTATTTCTTTAGAAAAAGTGTTTTGAAGAATGTTTTTAATATGTGTGTACGTCTACTACTAAATGAATTGACAGTAAAGCATAACACAAAAAAGAATCCAAGGGCTATCTCTAAAGGAATATATATATATATATATATATATATATATATAAATATGAGTGTCAAGTGTTAGATATATTTCGATATATATAAATATATATAAATAAATCAACTCACTATATATATATATATATATATAACCTTAATATATATATATATATGCTGCTCTTTCATATATATATACTTCTTGCTATATGTATATATATATATATATATATATCAATATATATACCTATTCTCTATATCTTTATATATATATATTCAATTAAATAAATAATTTTGAAAGATTTCGGAAAATATTTGATTGTCTTGAAGATATTTACTTTAAATAAATAAATACATTAATATTTAAACAATTATATTTATTTCCTTTTCGAATTCGTGTGATATATCAAATTTCGAATATTTTATGTTAAACTCGGAAAAATTATAATTTGGCCTCAATTTTAATTTGAAATCATAGTAAATACCAAAAAAAAATTGATTATATTTAGGTACATGTTTATATATTTTGCATCAATTGCTAACAAAAAGAGTATAGAAATTAAAATATATTTTTATTTGATTTTGTTAACCCTCTATTAGTGTAAATTTACAGTTAACCCCATTAGAAAGCAGTTTTTCTGATTTTTGGCAGCCGGATCAGGAGGGCCAGGGCCAGAATCACCCAAAAATAGCCCGGGGTTGGCCAGAGGCCAGAGGCTGGGGGCTGGGGCCGGGGGCCCCGGTCGGTTCCCTAATAGGGAGTTAAGAAGATGATACTGAAGGTGGAATGTGGGGGAGATTGAGATGGTGGGGACATCTGGATAGGATGGAGCAGGAGAGAAAATGCCGAAAGAAGATGGGAATGGATACCAGAGGGGCAGAAGACCAAGGGAAAGACCGAAAAGAAGAGATGGGCAGGGGACAATTGGAGGACTCTCTGGAGTGTCAGCTACCAAAAGTAGGGAGTGCTGAAGAGAAGAGAATAGTGCAGGGAGAGGATGTCTGGAGAAAGATGGTTGCGCTTGGCTGACTGGGGATGAAGAATCGCTTCCTGGGAGAGGAAAAGAAAGAAAAGAAAGAAAGAATATATATATATATATATATATATATATATATATCCTCCTCTTTTCTTCTTTCTTTCTGTATATGCCTTTACTACTCTGAACAACAACCTTGCATAACGCCCCTTTGCAGCTGCCTTTGCCCTGCCTTAATATATGGCATATATATATATATATCATATATCTTATATATATATATATATACTGTATATACTATAATATACTGTGTGACGTGCTCGAATAATCATATTGATACAAGAACAGCTAAATTTTCAGCATCATGGAAGTTAAACAGAACTTGGGCTTTCTATTAATGAATAAATGAGGATGTCTCCATGTCAGAATTGATATATTACGAAAGGGGAAAAAGTAATTTCAAATCCTTTTCTTGATGATTTTTTGAGATCAGTACTTGAGCAGGAGTTGATAAACCACAGATCAAATTTGCCAACTTTCCTATGCACTTCATCAGGTTTACAAGAACCTTTCGAAATACCCTGTATTTAAATAAATGGCCTATATATTTTGGCATCATTTCCCTCACAACGTTGCTACTCCGAAAATTTAGGCTTCTACTCTGAAAAGACTAAAGTATTTGTTCAATTTACAAGGGGAAGAAAAGTAGATGAGATTATAATGAAGTGTTCTTCCTGCTTCCCCACAATATAAAAGGAGAAAGCATCGATCATTTTTACTCTTTAAGAGAATAAAATAATATATATATATATATATATATATATCTTTATCCTCTCTTCTATATATAGTATACTTCCCCCAATAACTCTTTATATTACTTTAACCTTATATGTATATATATATATAGCATAACATATATATGCTCATAACATATACATATATATATATATATATATATTGGGGATATTAGCCGAATGACAAAAAGCCGAATACCGAATACCGAATATTCAGCTAAAAGTATTCGGCCGAATACCGGAATATTCGGCCGAATAGTCACTTTGCTATTCGGCCGAATAGTTATTTCAAAGTTCGGTCATCAATTTTGGGGAAAAATAAAGAAAACTTATACAAAGTAATAAAACAAAAAGGAAATAACTATTTATCTTACCTATAGCAAGCCATTCACATATTAAGAAATGATTAAATGAAAAGTGAAAAGTTTCGTAGTTAAAAGATATTAAACTAAACTTCATTTGAAAAAGCTCTAAGGTTAAAATGACAGAATATTAGCAGTTCTCCATTTTCTAAGGGGATAACCTATTTCTTGTGGCTTCATAAATATTTCCTCCTGTTCTAAATATTCTCTTTCACTTTCGACTGATGATGGTGGAACTGAAAGGTATTTATTGCTAGTTTCAAATTCATAAGACTATTTCAGTGTTTTCCGCAATTTGCCGGGGAATATCATTATCTTCACTGGTCAAAGTAAGCAAACTTATATATTTGTTTATTCTTGATGTAATTCCGTATGTTAGCCATTTACTTTTATGTACAATAATCAGATCGTCAGAAGAATGGGACTTTCTTTTTTCACTCACTTTCTTTTCTGTATAACAATTTTGATGCCGCAATTTCTTTAAAACAATCCATTAAAGAAGTGAAAATGGAACAACTCGGCTCACTTTCCCCCTCCCGTGAATCATCGTCAGCAGAAGAGTCAGAACTAATTTTCATGCATTTCTTTCCATGCCTCAACGACCATATTTTTACTGATTCATCTGATTCATGTTAAAAATTAGCTTGAATAGTAGATCTAAGAAAGTAGCTACACAAAGATTTATCACATAGAAACTAAGAAAGTCTTTTTTCTACTGATTTCTTGAGCTCTTCAACGAGTGTAATTAAATATTCCACTGAATCTTTTGCTTTTAATAGCCTTATTTAAAAATAGATTCATTGCTAAAATGGAAGGGATCACTTGTGCGACTGTTACTTCACGTTTAATGCTTGTTTTAGTGATGTTGTCAAATGGCTCAAGTAAATGGAATAATTTTGCCACTGAAAATTAGTCAACATTTTCTGATTGCATTCAGCAGCGTATATGGCTAAGGGGAACTTTTGTTCAAACAATCTTAAATCACTCACACATAAAACTGTTTTGACAGTGTTGGCGTCTTGAATTAATTATGCTCTTTGACATTCAGCTGCCTCTGTAAAGTATTAAGCTTTGCAGCTGCCTTTGCTGAACGGTGAAAATGGGAGGATATACTTCTGCAAGTAAATAAAATATCTTAAACAGACTTCTGACATAATATTGAATCGTGAATGCATAGTTGCAACATTTGAATAAAACATGAAATTGATAGCAAGCCACTCTCCTTTACACCAGCTACCATGTTTGGTCCATTATCCCGTATCACTAAATGAATTCTATTTTTTGGAATATTGAAAAATGTCAATGGCCCTTATAGGATCTGACAAATGACAAAGATTTTCGCCATATTGGCTACAAAATTTTACTATTTTTTTTTTTTTGAAAATAAGTTTCTAAAATTTCAATTTTAAATTGAAATAACTTTCCTTTATGTTGACGTAATTTATTGTTTATAAAGCTCAATATTCGGCCCGAATAGTTCGGCAAAAAGCCGATACCGAATATTCGTGTTTTTGGCGAATAAGGCCGAATACCGGAGCTACCGAAGATATTCGGCGCAGCTCTAATTACTGCTGCTGCCTTATATATATATATATATACCATATAATATATATATATATATATATATATATATATATATATATATATATATATATATATATATATATATATATATAGACGCAATATCTATAAATAGATATTGATACATGCTGGAAATGTTCCCGAGACAAAAACGTCAAAGGAAAAGGGTAAAGGTTACTTTTCTTACCTATCGTATGAT
>JABUQX010015954.1:32500-55000 GCA_015478945.1 Trachelipus rathkii | reverse complement strand
TCGAAAGACTTTAAATTACTTAATTATCGCAAAAATTAAGCAAATCAGATTGAAGTTTTTTGTACCCTTAACTTTTCAGCTACCCGAAATAAATTTTAGCACAGAATGTACTCAATACTAAAGTGTTAACATAATTGCCAACAAAGGAAGAAGAAAAAGCATTTGCAAATGATTCATATAATTGAAAAAGAAAATTCTACATTACATTTTTCAACTGAATACAATAAAAAAAATTTAACAAATATTAAAGATGCCACTTAAAAAAAAAATTACCACAAATAAAATTCAACTTATAACGAGTTATGATTGACACACTTTGAAAGACATCTTAATGATAAATTTCTAATTTCGGGTATTTCTAATTCATAAATGTGAAAAGGAGTGTTAAATTCAAGCGTTTTCCATGGTTTACCAAAAATATTAAACGAGGGTATATACAAAATGTAAAAAATTTGAAAAAATATTGGCATTTCGATTTAAAATATTTTGATAAAAAACAACACTACAATAAGAATTAAACCTTTCACCATAAGTTGATAAGCTTTCATAAAGATGTACTATTTCAGGAATATTTATTACATTTATTTTTTCTCCACAGACAAGAGTATCATCCAAACCTCCGTTCGAAATTAAACGATAAGGAAATTTTAATTGATATTTAGTAGCAATTGTTTTAAGTATATTTTTCCTACACAGACTAGTATTTATTAATTAATTTTAACTCTCTATGTTTCACTTCAAATCTCACACACCATAAATGAATAAGATTACCATATTCACAAACCATCCGTGGATAGTGCACTATAAAATGATGCTTAAGCTTTAAATTAGAACCAGGAAATAAACTTAAATACAATTCATGATGATCTGAAATCAAAGTAGATAATAAAACATGTATTTCCTTTTGAAGTGTTTGAAAATAAAATAACCAAAATTTCTCACTCACGTGGTACATAACTTCCAATAAGATTAGTAAATATATTTACAAATTAAATCATATTTTACGTCGGGTACTACAGCTTCATTTTCTCCGTAACTATATAAGCGGATCCTATTATTTAAAGTTTCAATTGAAAAAATATTTACTTCTACATAAAAAAGTATGATCTTACTCAAATCAAAGTTACAAACACCATCTGTTATATCGTGCATTATATCACCAATATATTTGTCCAATATATAAACTTTGAAACTTTTTAAAAATGAATTCCGATCTTACACCAGTTTCTGAAGGCATATTTAATAGTACCTCTCTTTCATATTGATCTTTATTCCTCAGTAAGAAAATGTCTTCAGCTGTTTGTCTTTGCAGTATTTCTGTTTGCTTTACAATGCCTACAGTAATATTTCGCATTAAAACTTTGAACAAACCCTCCAATTGTATTCATAACCAAATTATCACCAAGAAGTGATAGCAGCTGAAAATAAATTGTAAAGGTTCTATTACCGATTTTCACTTCAATACCTTCTGCTTATAAATAATTTATCTTGTTGAAAATAATTTCGTTATCAAATATTCGCATATCTGATGAATAAGATAACATTAATAATAAAAAAATTCTAATCGCGATTGAAACTTTTTGGGAAAACATCGAATAGAGAAGTAAAATGCTCCTATTTTGTTCTTACCAGCATGTGAACCAAATGGATTGCCACATTCAAAATCATCATAGTAAAGAAGTGGAAAAACTTTTCTTCCCGGGTAACTTAATTTACTAGTGGCCATATTACCATTGCTAATATCATTTAAAAGTGCAGATTCGGAACAAGAATCCATATATTTACATGCAATATCATAAACGTCATCAATCGAGAACACATTTCAAGGTATCAATAATAGGAAAATAACAAATACGTATTGGAAGTTTTTCAATGACGGTTTTAAAATTAAATTTCTTCAACTAGTTTTATATCCTATTGTTATAAGCTGAGGATCAACATAGAACTCGTTTTTACGTATTTACTTTAAAGTTAAGAATTCACTATAAAATAATGAAAATGGATTTTGAACGCTATTAAAAACCTGTGCTAGAGCATGTGAGTCAATATCATGAAATTTAGAAAGAACCTTGTTTTTAAGTAAGTGCAAGAAAGATGAATTAAAAATTAGATTCTCAGCTTGGAATATTTCTTCTTTAATTTTCTTTCTTGATGCATAATCATTATGAAATTTTTGAGAGGCAAATTGCAAAACTTCTTCCTCGAATTTACTTTGTAGTTCAGAAACAATATCATCATAATCGATCATTTCTAAAGGATGAAAAAAAATTATTATTAAATAGATTATAATTTTGATGTATCAAAGGAGATTGAATATTATTACTAGAGGTACCGCTTGAAGACGCTAAAAGATTATAATTATTAGAACTACAAAAATCAATTTGAGAATTTGTTTTGGTTTTTGGTTTTTGTAACTTTGATGCGAGTTTAAAACATTTAACATGAAACAAACGTTTTTTTCAAATGCCTTTTAAAGAAATATTTTATACCAAATTGCTTATGGGAATTACCTTGCCCACATATAAATTTACTTTCAGAATATTCCTCTGGGTGAAAAACTTGTAAATACAAAATTAAACTAGCAACACTAGGTACTTTTTCCCTACAATAAAAGCAAAAATAACTAAATTTAGCAAATTCCATTTTATGACTAAAAACTTTAATTTTATCAAAAGTCTAATCAGAAATTTCATCGGTATTATATGAAGTAATATCAGAAATTAATTCACAAACATCAGAAACTGTCTTATCCTACTCAGTTTTAATTTCAAAAAAGTATTTTTGTATGAATAACCAGACTTGAAGATTCAATTGGTACTGGAGGTAAAGTACATGAAAAGCTTTAAAGCAGTTTTCAACAGCCTTTAAAAGTGAATCAAATCCATATAAAACAGAATTCATTACGCCGTAGCATTGAACTGCATTCAGAAGATCTTTTCCCTGAATAATTACAAATGGTTGCATGTGTAAAGACATTTCCCCAAGTTTTTCTTATCTTCTAGATATGATGATAGGAATATCCTCAGCATTCTGAAAAAGAAATATATTAATAGAAAAATAGCATAAATCATAAAACTACCAATTCAAGGAATATTAAGTAATAAAAGTTATTAGAGGAAAAATTTTTAGCTTAGTAGAAATGTATAACACACAACTAAATAAAATTACCTGAGCATGAATCATAAAGGCCTCTTGCATGTCACCTTTTGAAGGATTTTAAAATGCATTCTATTTGGAGTGAAGTTCAACTTTTTTAACTTTTAGCAGCAAGGTAAGAAATACAGTAGAACAGCATCTTCTCCTATAGAGACAAATTTTGAATGAAAAAAAAAAATACAGCTCGCTTTTAAGGGTTTGGTATTAAAAACTTTAAACAAAAAACAAAAATTTAAACAAAACAAAAAATTTCAATTTAGGAAGAAAAGTACAATTTTCAAAATATGTAAGGAAAAAATTACAATCATCAAATCCAACTATGTGTATGGATGGTAAATGTTAAATGTTATGTGTTGGATGTTAAATCAATGAGGGGTATAGGAATGGGATTATCGGATCATTATGTTGTTCTATGTAAAATTAAGTTAGGGGGGCTTGGATGGAGAGGAAGGTGATACGAAAGGAAGTAGGTAAAATTAAGATGAGAAGTAAAGTGAACAAGACAATAAGGATAAGTATGTAAGAGCGCTCGCTAGTAAATCGGTTGAATGTGAACAAGTTGATACTGAAAAAATCTGGGGGCAAATGAAGGAAGCAATTGTTAGTAGTGCAAAGGAAGTGTGTGGATGTGCTAAAGTAGGAAGTAAGAATGTTAACAGCGTGAATGGTGGAATGAAGAAGAGGGTGATGAAAGCGGTTAAAGATAAAAAAAAAGAGCGTGAGATTGAATGTACTAAAAGCAAATGATAAAATCTCAAAAAGAAAGATGCTTGGGAGTATATAAGGAGGAAATACTAAAAAGGTGCATACGTGAGGAGAAAACAAGAGGTAAATGAGAGCAGTTTGGAAGGAGGATGAATGAGAACACATACAAGGGAATAGGAGCTCTTCTGGAAGGAAGCGCGCGAAGGTTAAGAATGAGAATAAAGGGGAATCTTACTTAGAATAATGAATAGAGTTGTGCTTTTGTAACTGATGAGAAATGAATGTGAGGAGTGTGGAAAAAATACTTCAATCTGCACAATAATGTAATGTGAAGGGTGACAGTGAATGTCTGTGGGTTTGATGGTGCAAGAGGAATAGGTATTTTGGGGATGGGAGTTGGCTTATTAAAGGAGGGAGTAATGGATAGAGTGAAAGTTGAAGAATAAGGTAAAATCTGCAGGTATAAGATGAAATTACTGGTGAAATGATCAAGAACGAAGCGAGAGATGGTGATCGATTGGATTTAGGAGTTGTGTAATAAAGCGTTTATGGAATGTATAGTTTCGAGGGATGGAGGCATTGGCATTGCCCTTATATTAGGGTAAGGGAGAAAGGGGAACTGTAAAATTATATTGTATGGGAATAAGTTTATTAGTGTTGTAGGGAAGATGTTTATGCTGGTATTTTGGTCAAAGAGTGCGTCAGTGACTGAAGGAGACTAATTGGTGAAGAACAAATTGCGTTTAGGAGTGGTAGAGGATGGGAGGATCAAATCTTTACATTAAAAACAAATGATTGAAAATGAGGGAGAAGAAGAATTGTATTTAGGGATTATGGACTTGCAACAGGCGTATAAAAAGGTTTATTGGGAAACTGTATGGCAGGTGTTAATGGATATATGGTGTTGGTGGTAGGCTTCTGAATGGAATCAAAAAGTATGTATGACGATAGTGAGCGTGTGTAAGAATAAATGTGAATTGTCAATGGTGATTGGTTTAGGATTAATAGCGGAGTGAGACAGGGGTGTGTTATGTCCACTTGGTTATTCAATTTGTATATGGATGGGGTTATGAAAAAGTTCGAATTGGGGATGGCAGGAAATGGTGTTAGAATGATGGAGAATAGAGATGAGTGGAGGGTGCCCTACGTATTGTATGCTGATGATTTGGTTTTGTGTGGCGGATCTGAAGAAAGTTTGAGAGGATTGGTAGAGAGTTTGGCAGGGTGTGTATAAAGGAGGGGGCTTGAAAGTTAACGTGGATAAGAGTAAGGTTATGGCTGTGAGTGACGTGGGGACAGTCCTCAGTGTGAAGTTATGTTAGATGGTGAGGCAGCTGGAACAAGAGTGTCTCAGAGTTTAATCTTCAGGAGTATATGTTGGATGAGAACGGATGATGCCAGAGTGTAGTAGGAAAGTTGTGAATAAATGGCAGGAAGGTGGCTGGTGCAATTAAATCGTTGGTGAATGTAAAGGGACTAAGTCTCGATTGGGTGTGCTAGGGTCTTACATGAGGGTATGTTGTTACCTGTGTTGTGCCTAGACACTGAAGACTATGGTGGAATAAGAAGTATAGATCTAAGTTCAATGTGTTCAAGATGGACCAATCTTAGGGAGTGTACTTTAGGTGTGAGAAAAATTAAAAAAGTGAGTAATGAACATTAGGGAGTGGTGTGGTGTGAAGAAAGGGTAAAATGAGAGAATAAATGAGGAAGTATGTTGAGATATGGTTTGGTCATGTGGAAAGGATGAATGATAGTCGGTTGGTTAAGCGGATGTATAGTGGGTGAGTGTGTTGGGAACCGACCGGCTGAGAGACAGACCGAAGAAAGTGGATTGAGTCGGTGAACGAATGTCTGGGAGAGAAATGTGAGTTTAGCAGAGGCGAGTAGAAAGGGTGCATGATAGGAGAGAGTGGCGGGTTTTGTATGGGGCATGGTTGTGGCCCACCTGGGCCAAGGGATGAACCCTTACATTGACGATTTACCATAGTGAGGGTCCGTCGCAGTCCCATGAAGCTCTAGGGTGGATTTTCTGTCTGTGACGAGTTCTCACTAATTAATGGTACAGAGGGGGCGGTAAGGCTGGGCTTTGTTTTCGACATTTGTCATATTCTCCTACTACTTTTCTTTTCCGGTGCTTGTAGCGCACCTTACTCCAGTCTTGGGAAAAAAAGGTAGCTAAGAAAGAAAGAAAGATATATATATATATATATATATATATATATATATATATATATATATATATATATATATATATATATATATATATATATATTTATTGATGCTGCTGCTGCTGCTGCTGCTGCTAAGAAAGAAAGAAATATATATATATATATATATATATATATATATATATATATATATTGATGACGACGACGATGATGATAATGATAATAATAATAAATAGTACATAAAAATAGAATAAAATAATAATAATTAAAGAAAAAATAATAATTCTATTAAATAATTAAATTATCAAATCTATAAATAGCAATAACTATGGTAATCAGAATTTATTTCAAATAATAATTAAGACCAGATAAATGTAAATTTAGAACTGTCAATTTTATATTTATAGGTATAAATCTAGGTTGTTTAATTTTTATGACAAATCAGGTGGTGAGTTGCACCCGACCCCCTCCGATTTTAATAAAATTTGGTATACAAACTCATTTTGGCACAAACTCATTCCCCTAAAATATTAGGTTCCAATTTTGAGTAGGGGCTGCAAAACAGCCCCCCCAATTTTGGGGGGTTCCGCGATACTCACCTCTTTCAAAGACTGATAACTTTGGTTCTACTTAATGCAGAATCAAAATGCATTTTAAAGGGAATTAATAGATCTATAAAAAAGGCATGAATAAAAAAATCTGTACAACAATTTTTAAAAAAGTTATAAGGTGTTAAAAAAACAATTCCCCCCCACCCCCCCTTTTGTTGATCAATTTTTAAAAACCCAGTATCCTACTTATAAACTGAGAATTTCTTTTAACATATACAAACATAAAAAGTCTGCTTATTTGATTGGATATACCCGCTTTTTAGGCTTAAAAAAAGGGTTTTTATGTAAAAATTAAATTTTTTGAAATAATTTATAATTTTACTACAATTAATTAACCTTCAGTACAACTTTAAAGGATTGATATATATATGGCTATATATATATATATATATATATATATATATATATATATATATATATATATATATATATATATTCTTTACTATCTTTATATATATATAATATATATATATATATATATATATATTTCAGAAATTTTTTTAGTATTCAATAACAGTAGTAAGAAGTTTTTTTTACACTATGAGCAATAGAGGAAAGTCAGGATACCATGAGGTGTGCTGCAATCCTCTATTAAAACACAAAAAAGTTGTGACAAAGTCTTTGAGACCCATACAACAATGGATAGTAACCATGATGACTCAGCTGCACTTACAAATGACAGACCATATCTGTACAAACTGTGAAAATGAACTGCGGCTGTTGAAAAATAATGCTGAAGTTCCTACTGCTGAAGAAGACACGTCAAGTTCGTCAAGTAATGAATGTGTACTTAAACCAGATAACACAAATGCGCAGACACCACATAAGAAAGAACCAGAAGTTAGTCGAGCTTTCCTAAATGCAAGCCTACAGGAACTGGGAGTTTCTCCTATAAAATTTCGTAAGTAAAGTTCTATAGTTTTAGACTATTTACAATTTATTGCTTGAAAGAATAATGAACAATTTTAACTTGTGAATTTCACCATTTTCTCTACATAAGAGAATTATCTTTTGTACTAGTTTTTCAAAATTTGTCATGCTATCAAAGGATAAAAATAAATGCAAATTCATAACATGTCTATTATATATATATATATATATATAACCCATATATATACTATGCTGCTATATATATATATAGCTTCCTCATAAGTATGGCAGCAGCAACATATAGCATATGCTGCTGCTGTAGTAACCTAATCTTAGCAGCTAGCCTTGTATATGTAGCAACAGTATGTATATATATATATATACATGTAACTTCAATAATATATATATATATATATATATATATATATATATATAACTAACATAATATGTATAACCTTAATAATAATAACATATATATATATATATATACCATGCTCTCTCTCTATATATATATATATATATATATATATATATATATATATATAATTCAAAGATGCAAGACATACAACAAAGGTCGACGTGTTACAGAAATTCACTCAGGCTTCAACAGGTCTTAAAAGAAAATTTGAAGAAGCTTCAGTTATTGACAACATGGACACAATGGAAGAAAACCAAGGCAACATATCAAATGAGGACTTGGAACGACTGAAAAGGTGAAAATTATTAACTGTTTTGAAATTAACTAGTATTAATTACTTGCATTATACAACCAGTGACTGAAATTTTTATTATTATTATATAATATATATGTATATATATATATATATATATATATATATATGTATATATATATGTATATATAGCATATATGTATCTTATATATAACATAACATATATATATAATAACTATATATATATATGCTCAGACTCCTTCATGTGTCTATAACCTTAGCAGCCAGCAGCTAGCCAGCAGCAACACAGAATACACCTCAATATTATATACCCCAACTGCCATATACTGCATATACCGTCTATCAAGCAGACAAGCATCACAAATAGAAAAGATTTAAGACTTCATTAATAAATACTTATACAAGTGATTTATCATCTGCTCCTTAACATATAATATAATATATATGTATATATGCAAACTTTTTTTTCAAATAAATTTTTCTATAACATTTATCTTTATATATGCTTAATAATATATATATATATATATAGCAAATAATATCTAATAATAATTAGCACATATGTAGTATAACTCTTTATATATATATAGCAATAACCAGCAACTAACCTTGCTCATATATATTTAGCTCTGCTCTTTATATATAAACTCTTTAACCATAACCATAACATATATATAACCCTTGTATATATATACATATATACCTAACTGCTCATATATATATATATATATATATATATATATATATATATATATATATATATATATATATATAGTTTGAAAAAAAGATCTGAAGGAATTAAAAGAAGAATATTTGACAGCAGATTATAGAAGAAGAATCCAAATTTTAACTCTTTCACCATTTACAATAGAAGAAACCATGAAACATTTTGGTGTCAGTAAATACATGGTTAATAAATCTCGCACAATTAAAAGCATGTATGGGATACTGCCAGAAGTTCAAACTTATCACAAGGGCAAGCTTTTAACAGCGGAAGTTAAAGAGAAAGTTGTTGCATTCTATGAAGATGATGATATTAGCAGAATATGTCCAGGAAAAAGCGACTTCTTAAGCATTAGAAACAGAGATGGAAATCGAGAGCACAAACAGAAAAGGTTATTACTTGGGAATCTGAAAGAACTGTATGAAAAGTACAAGGAAAACTGTATTGATCTTATTGGATTTTCAACATTTGCTAAATTAAGGCCCAAATGGTGTGTTATGGCTGGTGCAAAGGGGACCCATAATGTATGTGTGTGTATACACCACCAAAATCCAAAATTAATGGTGTTTGCAATTGGTGTAAAGCATTTAACTTATAAAGATCTAATAAGAAAAACAGTGTGTCATGATGATGATGTAGGTTGCATGCTCAGATATTTCAGAAATTGCCCTAAAAAAGAATTAGTAAAGTACTTAAAAACGATTGAAAATATGAACACAAGAGATTCAGTCACATATTCACAATGGGTAAGTACAGACAGATCAAATTTAATTACAACAGTACAAAATAAAGATGATTTCATAGAATTATTGGCCAAGAAAGTTTATGAATTAACAAGGCATCATTTTATCGTAAAAGCTCAATCTAATTATCTTAAAGAACTTAAAAGCAACCTAGCTGATAATGAGGTTATAATACTTGGTGATTTTTCAGAAAACTATACCTTTATTGTACAAGATGCCAGTCAGGCTTTCCACTGGGTCAATGATCAAGTTACAATACATCCTTTTGTTGTATATTATAAAAAAGGTGGTGTTCTACAACATGAAAGTTTTTGTTGCATTAGTGATTACTTAAAACATTCAACCATCATGGTATATGCCTTTCAAGTTAAGTTGATTGAAAAACTTAAAGAACAATTTGCATTCATTAAGAAAATTCATTATTTTAGTGATGGCTGTGCTGCGCAGTACAAAAACAAATATAATTTTATCAATTTATGCCATCATTTTGCGGACTTTAATATATTGTGAGTGGAATTTCTTTGGAACCGGTCATGGGAAAAATGTTTGTGATGGAATTGGTGGAGTCATCAAGAGAACTGTTGCCAAGGCAAGCCTACAAAGGCCATATAAGGATCAGATACTAACTGCAGACAGTTTTTTCTACTACTGTAATGAATATATACCAGGAATAAACTGCATATACATCACAAAGGAAGAAGTATTTAGAGCTGAAGAAAAACTGAAGAAGAGGTTTGAAAAATGTGTAACATTGAAAGGAACACAAGGGTTTCATAAAATTATCCCCATTAACACTGAAGCTTTGAAAGCTTTTCAGATATCAAATTCAAAATCTTACAAAGAAGCTAAAATATCTGAAGTAAACATACATGAAAGTGATGAATACTCTCATTTTAACATGGAGGCAGCAGATATAATAAGTCACTATATTTCTTGCAACTTTGAAGGCAATATATTCATTGGTATTATTGAAAGTTACTCTGAGGACTTTGATGATTTTTATATTAGTTTTCTGAAGGAGGAAGAACAAGGTATGTATATATTCCCAAATGTTGATGACAAAGTGTGGATTGAAAGGAAAAATATTCTTAAAAAACTTGCGGCTCCAAAACTAACACCAGGAAGAAAAATAATGTACAGCTTTGATATGGATGAACTGCAAAAGTCTAAAGAACTTTTGCAAAAAAGTAACTAAAGTGAAATCACTAACTATATATACTATATAACTAACTATATAAATTCTCATGATTTTTCTGTTAAATAGTATTCCTTTTGACTAATTAAAATATAGCTCGAGTTTATACTGTAATTACTAATCCAAGAACAAGGTATTATATATATATATTATATATATATATATATATATAATATATATATATATAATAACATATATATATATATAAATATATATATACTTTATATATATAACCATAGCAACATATATATATATATAAATATATATAACATATATATATATATATATATATACTCCTATTATATAAAAATCTCTATATATATATATATATCTCATATATATATATATAACATATATATATATATATATCATACTTATATACCTTAACATATATACCTCTTTCCCTTCTAAAAGCTATTAAGAAGGAAATATCAATTTAAAGAAGTTGTATGAAAGGGTTAATTGTAATAAAATTCATAAATTATTTCAAAAGAATTTAATTTTACATAGAAACCCTTTTTTTTTTAGGCTAAAAAGCAGGTTTATCCAATCAAATAAGCAGACTTTTTATGTTTGTATATGTTAAAAGAAATTCTCAGTTTATAAGTAGGATACTGGGTTTTTAAAAATTGATCATACAAGCAAAGGGGGTGGGAATTCCACACTTTTTGGCCTCTTAGCTTTTTAAACCATATTGTACCAATTTTTTTTTATCCATGAGTTCATGAGGAGACTTATTCCCTATAAACATGTATAGAATTTTGATTCTACAGTAGTGGGAACCAAAGTTATCGGTCTTTGAGAATTGAGTATCGCGGAACCCCCCAAAATTGGGGGGGCTGTTTTGCAGCCCCTACTCAAAATTGGAACCTAATATTTTAGGGGAGTGAGTTTTGTGCCAAAATGAGTTTGTATACCAAATTTCATTAAAATCGGAGGGGGTCGGGTGCAACTTTGCAAAAATTTTGCATGATTTGTCAGAGAATGCACCAGCCTGCTCCTGCTCTCTAGCTTGTTTAATTTTTAGTCAATCAATCTTTATTGATAATTTGTCTTGTAATAATTTTATGTCTTTTAATAGTTTTTAAAAGTCATTATAAAAGAGTTGGACTGAGTCTTACCTTCATTCATGCCTGTCAATGCTGTCATTTCTGTTGTCAGGAGTTACTTGTTTATGTTTTTCGAGTTTGGTATTTTTCCCTTCTCGCACTCCTAAGGATGCCTAAAACTATACTCTCAAAATACAGTTGGACTTGCTTCCTCACACGACGACAGGGCTGGCTTTTATGTTGTTAGATTTCACGCTGGTATTGGCTTTTCACTGGGTCATTCTTCACTCCCACGCTGGTTCCTGTGAAAGGGGAGAGCTCTCTCTAGAATTTAATATACAAAGCACGTCCTCACCCACAATTTATGAACCCGTTTATAGTGTATAATATTTTATATATATTTAATATATATAGTGTATAATATATATATTTATATATTCCATCCTAACTAAATTACTAATTTCATTGATCATTTCCAAGTACCTCTTGGGTAACCATCTCTCACAGATATGTCAATTTATTTAACTGTCATATATGTCTCCATAATTTCTTCTTGACCTACAGCTTTAAATCAAATATAATTCATTGACCTACAGCTTCAAATCATATATAATCAAGTCCACAATAAACATTAAAATAATTAAACTTAATATACAACTTACCTTTTGATAAGGGAAACTTCTTCTTGAACAGTCTTGAGACAATCCAATCTTCTCAACTTCTTTCGGTTTGGTGACACATTCAAGATTTTCCTTCTCTCTTGTTATTTGTTTTGGGTTTTTTTCGTCTACACTGGGGTCTTTCTAGATTTTCTCCGGGTTTTTTTTCAATATCTTTTTTGATTTCTTTATCATCAATTATTTACTCTGGGAAAAAAAGAAACAAAAAGAAGTTATACCTTCTCAATATATATATATATATATATATATATATATATATATATATATATATATATACTATATATATTTATATAAATATAAATATATATGCTATATATATATATATATATATATATATATATATATATATATATATATATATATATATATATATATATATATATATATATATATATATATATATAATATATATATATATATACTGACCAAATATTTTTTTTTATTTTTTTTATTCCCAGCTGGACCATTCTTCTTGTATATTATTCCAACATTAAAATTAACTTAAGTTTATATACTAACATGTCTTTTAACTTTAAATGCATAAGATCAGCCTATCTACTCTATTAGTTTACAAGCTTAGCCACTAAGTACATAAAATTTAAATAACTAACTTAACATTGTATCTTCAAGAAAATTCTTATGGTCATCTACACCTAGTATCTTATTTATGCGAGGGTATGTTTATCTAATCTGGCAAGTGGCAACATCAAAAATGAAATAGATTTTCACCTGAAAAAGTCCATCTCTTTCTATTTTTGTACCATTGTGAATCTTTAAACTTTTTATAATTTAATATATCTAAGTATATTCAATCTTCAATATTGTAAAATAATGAATAAATTACTGTAATTTACACTGAGTTATGATTGTTTTATTAAATTACACAAAAATTTAAAGTTTTGAATCCAATGTTAAGACTCCAAAAATTGGTTATGCGATTTTACCATTTATAAATCAATTTATAATTTTCATTAGAATTTTATTATACCTGAATCTCTTGTACACCTACAAACTTCAATAAATTTATTTTGGGTATTCATCATTTAAAAATAAAAAAAAAGTAAAAATTTCAAAGGTATTTTTTTTTTTTTTCATGCACAGGGTTGATATATTTTTTTCAAAAATCAAAATTTGATTTTGTGACACCATAAATAGTCATAGGATGGATATTTGTATGATAATGTATCAATATATCTTCAATACTTTTTATTTTACTATATATATATATATATATATATATATATATATATATATATATATATATTATATATAGATATATATATTTATAAGTATATGTCTTTTTGGTAGGTATTTAATATATATATATAAATTTATATATTATATATTATATATATATAGTATATACTATATATATATATTATATATATATATGATATATTTGCATATTTCATATATATATATTATATATATATATATATATTTTATATTTTTATATTTAATATATATATATATATATATATATATATATATATATATATATATATATATATATATATTAGGTGCGAACGGACGGAACCTCGACTTTTAGAAGTTCCGTTCCGGCCGGAAACTAACTTGAGGTTCGGCAGAATCTGAACCGAACTTTCTACTTTTCAAATGTCTTTTCTTTAAAAAATTCAGTAATTGATTTTGTCATTTACTCAGTTATAATTTTAAATAAGAAAATAAATAGAAAATGGTGGTATATGTGAACAAATATCATGATAAAAATGACCTCGACTCTATAGTTTCGAAAACTATAAATATGAAACAATATTTCACACGCGACCGATAGCTTTAATACTCTAGCGATTAAACCAAGTTTTTTTTTTTTGTTTTTTTTTTTTTTAGACTTTTTTTTTTTTTTTTTTTTTTTTTTTGCTTAACACAAATTGCTTTTTTAATTACTATTATTTTTATAAAATTAGAAAATAATCCTAATTATTACCATTATAATAAGTTTAGTAAATATAAGTATTATTTAGTTTAAGTTATTAAATATATATATATGTATAATAATATAATCTATTTGTTATTTATTTCTTTATTTTAGAAAATGACTGAAACTACATTGATGAATACTTATTATAAGATAAATATACGTATCATTAATTAGGTTACTAGGATAATTATTAATTTATAAAAAAAAAAAAAATTTGCCTAAAAAAACTTAAAAAAATAAAAAATCAATGATTTTTTATAAAAAAAAGATCACATAAGCAAAAAAAATCAGTTGATTAAGATCATCTTGATTTCTTTGCTGCCAACCTGCGCTAGAATTCTAGACCCTGGGATATAAAAATAAAATTTGTTAAGTAAGGTTATTATTACTCCTCCACTCTTATTATTATTATTATATATTATATATTATTATTATTATTATATTATTATTATATTATTATACTGGTCAACAAAAAAAGTGAAATTTTTCTTGATGGACTTTTGTAGCGGATATATAGTAATTCGGAGGTGCTGATTCCATATATATTCTCGGTTTTGCTGTATCACATCCCGTTTTCGTGAATCATGGATCCCTATTTTTCCATATTCCCTAGGATGACAAAATTCATGTGCGCATTACGTAGGCTGTATAACGTTACCTTCCGCATATATATCTACAGTAGCAGCAAGTTACTGCGGTCGATATTCGGGAAGATGTGGTAACTTTAGTACGTCTACAGTTGATTTCCAGTGAGCCTGGATGTGTTATCATCCATCTGAAATACAAGCGTCGGATGGTCTGTCATATGTTTAAACCCAGGGTGAAAACTACGAAACACATCTCTTATCCGATATGAGTCTGTATGCCGAAGTTTGCTCTCTGAGCTGTTGGCTTGGAGCTTGCATGAAAAATGGACTAGTGGACCATGGCCAAGAGTAACATTCAATATATCGTAACAGAGAAGCGGAAGCGCGAAAGGTCCTTCCCAGTCAGACTGGTTAACCTTTGTGGTACTGCAGTGAGTTGCAGAAAGCCTACTACTACGCTATGGGACTTCCCAGCATACTATGTACGTGAGTGGCGACTGTTAATTGACACTTGTCCAAGAGCAGTTTAAAGTGTGTATGTTGTTATGCAACGGCCAACAGATATGTCTTTCGGGTTCCAGTAGGGACTCGGTAGGAAGGAGAGAGGAGTATGCAAAATATCAGAGACAGAAATTTTGGAAGCACAATATACAGGTACGATGGATGGTTAATATGCGTCAAACTCAAAAAATGGTAAACATTCTGCTCGGTCAGCAAGCATGTTTCACCAAATATCCCTGCTTTCCTGTGCTATTGGGACAGCTGGGCGACAAAGGATCACTGACCAATAAAAGAGAACGCCACAGAGAGGAACCTTGACGCAGGTGGACACGGAACTCGTACGTGAAGCACTTGTACAGAGAAGAAAAATCATCATCCTTACGTTCACTACACATTTAAACTTGTTGATGAAACAATTGTGAAGCCCTAGAAAACCATGATGGGTGAATGCTTCCGCTATATGTGCTCAACGTTTCCTGGTCTGAGTGACGAGAACAAAAAAGCTCGGATATTTTACTGTGCTCACAATACAGACAACTCCTCCGTGGATGCTGCCTTTTGCACAACAACGACTGTGTTAAAGGCAAGAGCGTGGAATGCTTTCAAGACTGATAGTACAGAGATTCTCTGGAGAACAGGAAAGCAAGAACAACTACACTTGTACAGGAAAATTGCTAGGCAGTTTTCATTCTCATGGGTGTAGAAGCGAGTATAAAGTTGCACTACTTAATTCTCACCTAAAGCAAATTCCGGTAATCTAGGCGATTGTTAGAATGATGAGCAGCACGTGAACGCTTCATCAAGATCTAAAGTTTATGAAAGAACGTTACCAGGGCAAGTGGGATTATCAATATGATGGCCGACTATTGTTTGAGCTTGATGAGGGATATTCCAGACGCTATGCACAGTAGATCGTCTACGAAGAGAAAGTTACTACCATCGTAGGTATGTTTACAATAACTAAACCCATTCCTTCTATTACATTCATTGTTGTTTACCATATTACCGTTTTTCATAGTTTATTATATGTTTAACATATAATATATATATTTACCTATATATATATATATATATATATAATATATATATATATATATATATGATATAGTATATATATATATATATATATATAATATATTATATATATTACAATATATTAAATATATAATATAACGTATATATAATATTATTATATTATTATATATATAATATATTAAGTATTATATTATTATATCAAAGACATGTTTCATATCATTGTGATTTGTTTCTTTATGTAATTTGCTATTATATAAGTATTATATTATATATATATATATATATATATATTATATATATATTAAGTATATATATATATATTATAAATATATATACTACTATATATATATATAGCTATATATAATATATAATTATAATTAATTAATATTATATATTACATATTTATAACGTATACTACATAATGTAAAATATTATATACTATAATATATATATATATATATATAGTATACTACCCTATATATATATAATATATATATATATATATATATAATATATAATATTATAATTAATTATAATATATATATATAAATATACTTAATAAGTATATATATATATATATATATATACTATATATAGTAATTATATATATACTATATATATATTATATATAGTATATATATTAGATGGTGTAGCGGAATTCCGGTCCGGCCGGAATTCGGCCAGGAATTGACATTTTTTCGGTCCGCCAAATTTTTCAAAATTTCCAGCGGAACAGGGCAATTACTAATATACTTGATAACTAAAAAAAAATTGCTGGAAGGGATTTATTTTACATAACCCATAGCCCAATTTTTTTTTCAAAATATAATGGTATATATATATATATATATATATATATATATATATTTATTATTTTTTTTTATATATATATATATATATATATATTAATATATAATATTATTATATATATATATATATAATATATATATGACGTATAATATACATATATATAATATATTATAAGATATAATATTATATTAATATATATATATATATATATAGTATTATATATATAATATATAATATATATAATATTAATTATTATATAAATATATATATATATAATATATATATATATATATATATATATATATATATATGCAGTCTTCCCTCGTAGAACGTGGGGGTTAGGTTCATGACCCCCCGCGTTATAGGCGACATCGCGTATAACTTTAACCCCTGAAAAATCATTAATTTTTAAATTTTTACCTTTGTTTAAGGAAAATAAAATAGCATCAGTATTTTATTTGTCCTTAATATAATTGAATAAATTTACAGAGAGATATAATGTTATTTACAGTACAGTATATATAAACATATTTTATTGACTAGTTAATTAGTAGGATATTTATTACATTACAGTACTTAATTTACTAAATTTAAAAATTTGGAGATAAATTTTTTTTTTTAAGTATATTTAATTGAATATTCTATGCACTGTAATATAAAATTTTAAAGTTAATCTAATTGCACACAAAAATAGTTTCTTTCAAAGTGTAAATGAAGTTGAAGGAGTAAGAGATGAAGGCGATTCCGAATCTGTAGATTGTATTTACTGATTTTTTGAGAAGTACATCTTTATCGGTAATTGACGCTTTTGCCATTTTAGCTCACCAAATACTTTTTTTTTTATTATTATTCTTTTTAACCTATGTATGTATTACAGAATTTTCATTTTATTATTTGCAATTTTTATTTTTATTTTTATCATCTTTTCAACATATGTATTACAGAATTTTCATTTTATTTTTGTAATTTTGTAATTTTAATTTTTCTTTTTATTATCTTTTCACCAACCGCGGTATAGCAAAATCGCGTTCTATAAGACCGCGTTCTACGAGGGACGACTGTATATATATATATATATATATATATATATATATATATATATATATATATATATGGTTCGTATGTTTTTGTGTATTATATATGAATTTAATATAAATATATAGTAGGACAGATCCAGTACACAATATATATATACAATAATATTTTTATTATTTCAACGACTTTTAATATATATATATATATATATATATATATATATATATGGGATGCAAATAACAAAATATTGAGATGAATGGTGAAATATAAAATTCAGAATGAAACAAAAACTAAACTCAAAATGAATAAAAATAAAATATAATTTTTTTTTTTTTTTTTTTATTATTCGATAAAGCGTTTAATATTTTTTTCATTCCGAATTTTATTGTTCACCATTCATCTCAATATTTTGTTTATTTGCATCCCATGTATATAATGTCAATTTTAGTAAAATTTTATTTACATTAGTTTTTCGCGCCTATCTATGTTGTGTTTTTTTCACCCATTGTTATTATTATATTATATTATTATTTATATTATCTATTATTATATTTATTATTATTATTATTATGATTTATTATTACTGTAAATTTTGCTTCGATTTTATTGTTATTTATATTCTTTATTATAGTTTTGTATCCTGAGGATGGGAACAGCTTGTTTCCGAAATGTTGAATAAAGTTTTACGGTTGGGATGTTCAGACTATTGGTGCTCCTTTTTATTATTAAATGTTGTTTTCTAAAAAATAGAAGCCGGAACGAAATATTAATATAATATATATATATATATAATATATATATATATATATATATATAATATATATATATATATATATATATATAATATAATATTATATATATAATATAATATTATATTATATATATATAATATATATATATTATTAGGTGTGTACCTGAACTTATATTTAATTATAAAGAAATGTAAAAAAAATATTTTATATAACTTTCAACAAAAATCTTATATTTAGTACAGCACTCATGAAACATATGGAAATCATCATCGAGAGAATATCTGAAGTCCAAATTTTAATATAAAAGTAAAAGGACTTGTATTTTCTAGAACAGGGGAAACCACAAAAGATCAATAGATCCAAGCCGTGAAATAAGTGAGTTTTGAGGAGAGTTTTCCCCAAAAAAGATTTGGCATATCAATGATCCCAAATCACAGAAAATAATGAATTTTATCGCAATGAGTAACCAGCCATTCACATTCACAGAAAAGAAGGGATTCATAGAACTTATTGCCTATCTTCAACCAAAATATTTTTTTTCCTAGTAGAAAATATTTTGTAGAGAAAATGTTACCAACTCTTACAGGAAACACTGAGAATCAGCAGTATCGCGAGAAGTTATTCTAGGCTGAATTCAATATCATTTAGTGACAGAATATAAGACAAATAATATCAAACGAGTATTATTCATTAACTTCACTCTGGGCTACCAGCGTAAATTGAAAAAAATGAACTGGCACCTCTCCACAAGTTAGTCTCCCAGTTCTCATTCTGGAATAAAAATCACTTTTGAGTTTTGAAATTACGATGAATTTAATTGGGAAATTCCTCCTGAACATAATCCATTTGATCTTCGAGATGAGCATATAACATGAAACTTGAACTGATTTCTGATTCACAAGTTTTTCTTGTTTTATTCATAAACTTCAATTTATTAAAGATGCCTTATTTTCTCAAAGAACAGTGTGATTTAATAAAGAAATATAGGAATATTTGAACATATTTCAATCATTCCAGCTTTTAAGCTGTAATGCACTTAAAAGAATGCAAAGAGACTTGGATCCACATCTTGCAAGCCCACTTATGCCAATTCAAGATGTTAATATAGGGTGGAATATCACATATTTGATTCTAGAAAGAATTGAATGTTTGAAAAGACCTCTGCAAGTTTATATTATAGAACAATCAATCATTTAAGCTTTGACTGCTAATAAATGGCAAATACTTGAAAAAAATTCTAAGAGTTTTGCAACCATTTCTCATGGTTACGGAAACTATAAGGCAAAATCAATTTTATCATCAATTATTTCTCCGATCTTGAGCTCCCAGCATATCTCTCAAACTCTGTGGATGACTGCAGAGTAAAAGAAGAGCTGAAGAAGCATTAGATAGATTTATGAATAAAGAGGAAGAGAAAGGATCAATAGAATATAGCAAAACAAGATAATTGTTTTAAACACTGTAGTAGACCCACCATGGACTTGCTCCTTATTTTTCTAATGAAATAAGAGCATTGAGTAGAAAATGGATGCTGAAGAAATAGTGCAAAATAATTGAAGGTAGATAGTGATAAATAGTAGTAAACATGTACAGAAGAAGCTTCAGGGGATGGTCATTTCAGAAACAGGGCATTATCTACAGTAGACTTAGATTGTCAAGTACCCAAATCATCAGAAGAGCATTAAGAAAAGAAATTACGGCAAAATTATTAGTTTTTATTAAGTTTTGAAGAAAGTGAAAGCTGAACAGCGAGGTCATTGAGTGTAAAAAGGAAAAAAGAGAAAATCAGTGGGTCTTCAAAAGGTGAAATTCTTAAAGAAATTGAAATTTTTTTTACTAGAAAAATCAATTTCTAATCTGGGAAAAGGAGAATTCCTTAATTTGGTGGAAAGTGAACAAAGCCCAAAATTCCCAAAGCAGAGCAGAGTACCAGCCAAAAACTGTAGCTCTCCTTTCCAAGTCTCCTCCAGTATATTCAGAGAACATGTATTTTCATTTCAAAGCATAAAATATATTTGAGGGAAAACATTTAAAAATATCGCCCAATACTTGTGAACAGTTTTTCTTTTATTTCACCACAATTCAGCAATATTTTCAAAAGTGGTTAAAGAAAATTAAACTTATATTATATATATATACTATATATATATATATCTATATACTATATAATATATATAAATATAATATATATCTATATATTATATACTAAATATTATATATATATATATATATATATATCTGATATATATTATACTATATTATATATATAAGGAATAAAATACGAGAATGTATTTATTTTATAAAAAATCCCGTGCGGCAGGAGGTGAGTTCGCCGACTCTCATACGAGAGGACGCTTGTTCAAATCCTCCGCGTAGCAGTTGAGTTTTATCTACCTGGCAAGAATTAAAACTCGACTGGCGAACACATTTTGGTGGCGCTGGTTGGATAGCCGCCTTAAAGTCGATTTCCTGTGGTCCCCGCCGTGTTACCCCTTGTAAAGGGAATAAAGCAGGTTAAAATGAATTTTTTTTTGTAAAAAATTTTGCTTCTATATATATATATATATATATATATATATATATATTCTATATAATATAATATATATATATATAAATAATATATAAAATATATAATTATATAATACTATATATATATGGAAATTAGATTTAGAATTCTAATGATGAACATCTTATTTTATATTTTGAGGTATTTGAGTAAACCTTATTTAAATAATACTGTAGGTATGTGATACACTACATGAACACTACACAAGGCTACTCATTATATTTTGTTTAAAAGATGGTTATGGAGTATATAAAATAAATCTCTTCCAGCAAATTTTTTTTCAGAAGTAAATTAGTAATTCCGGTTCCGGCCGGAATTTTTCAAAATTCCGCCGGAACCGGAACCGAAAGAATTCAAATTCGGAACAGGAGCAAATGTAGACACCTCTACATATATATATATATATATATACCCCTTTATATACTATATATATAAATATATATATATATATATAGTTATTATATATATATATTATATTATACCGTATGTGCATATATTATATATATATACTATTATAAGCTAATATATATATTATTAATATATGATATATATATTATATATAATAATATATATTTCAATGGATTACAAGCCCAATGTTTACAGCTACTCACGCGCCTGTAAGGGTTAGTGAGATTAACACTCATTTAATAGATCCATTCGTTACTAAATGAGAATG
>JABUQX010015954.1:0-30000 GCA_015478945.1 Trachelipus rathkii | reverse complement strand
TTTTCGGACTCTGTTCAGCTAAATTACCAATTGTAATTACGTATTCCAAAAACTGCATCTAGAGTATGGTCTGGTATTAGGTTGGGAAGGAAAAAGAACAAGCTCGTTTTTATCTCCCAAAAAAACAAGCCGGTTTTCTTCATGAAAAAAAACAGCCTGAAAAAAACAAGGTAATTGTTTTTTTCGTTTTTTTCATAAGTTGTGGATTTTACATGTTGAACAATTCTATATTATAAATTATAGTCAACAATAGCTCTAATTTTGGACCATTTTTTGGTTCCAAATTTCTACAAGGTGGGAAGCCCTGATTTGTGTTCAAAAATTTTTATGGGTTTTCCACTTATTTTTATTTAATATTTCTTCATTTTGATATTCATAATATTTGTTTGTTGGCTTCATTAATGTTTTCTTACAGTTTCAGCTTTCAGTAACATTTTTATCATTATTTCATGAGCCAACAAGAGACTTTTGCCCGGCAAAACATTGAAGGTCATTTTTATTAGGTAAACTTCTTGCCCTGACTTCCGACATGACCTCCGTTTTCCTAGATTGGCTGTAGTTTTTGAGATACAGGGTGGTCACAAAAATATCATTACATAAACAACAGATTCATGTTAGGTGGTAACGTTTAATTCACAAAAAAAAAAACACGAAAGATATATATATCAAAATTGTTAATGCAGTTAAGTCATAAAAATGCTATAGGTTCAAAACATTCATTCAGTACAATGAAATCACAATAATGCATTACAAATCCCTTCTATATATTGTCTTCTGTGTAGCCAGAATGTGGACAATCAACGTTGAAGGCTCCAAAACAATAGTCTGCCGATCATTGTGGATATCCATCTTCTTGGTATCTTTTCTTCCCCACTCACCTTGTATAATCTTATGGAAAACTCTTTCCCTGTTCCTCGACTATAACATCCTAGAATTATCCGAAAACCAATCTTAAGTGACTATGTGAGGAAAGTAACTTTTATGCTCTTATGAGCATCAAATTTTTTGAGTCTGAAAGCATTTTCTGTACGAGTTCTACTTAGTTGGCAGATTTATGGTTGCCAAAAAGTTCTGAACAACCAAGACAAAAACTTTTCCAGGCAATGCTTCAATATTGTCATGGAATTTATGAAATTATCATCCTTGATGATTTGGCGAATTTGAGGCCACTAAAGAGTCCAGCTTTGCCCAGTTCTCCATACCAACCCTTGAAAAAAAATGCCAAACTCCATATTCGTGAAACATTCAGCCATCTTTGTCTAGGCCCCTAACGCAATTGCAATTCATCCCAGCTCCTGAGTTTAGATGTGGAGTGGGGGAACAATAAATGTATATCCCCCCTGTCAGACCAGTGGATTCGTTAATGATATTTGATGCACCTACAGTCATATTTTCCCTAGCAGGCCATACAACTTTTCCCAGTGTTCTTCTTTAGCCCGTACTATCCCACAAGCATATGAAACGAGGGTACTTAGTATATTCCGCTTTGCTCCCCAAGTAAGATGTTGACCATCTTCAAATCAACGCACATATACCACCAATGGTGTTCATTATATCTAAGTTTTTGCAAGATCATTCTTATATTTCCATATATTCCTCTTTCAGTTTTGATGAGTAACCTATTGGAATCGATGCATAACTATTGCCATTGTCAATAAAAAACACAATGGATTCCTAATTATTAATAAACAAGTCGCCAATTTGGCTGCGGGTCAAGTATTTAGGTAACCCCATTTGAAGTAGGAGTCAGGGAGTGTCACCTAACAGGAGATAACTAGGTGCATTTCCTGCAATTACTCCACGATCAATAAAGCGTATGGAGACCAAGTACTACCGTACTCTTGTCCGTAAAAAAAGTTATTTTACATACGGCCTGAGACAGTTCTTTTCACTAAGTCTAATGCTAAAGCTCAGAATCTTGCTTGGAGAGACTTAACCCTCGTACTAAATCATTGATCTCTTCCTGGGAGAACTGTTGCTGTGTAGAAGTTATGTAGAACTACTTTCTTCATATTCACTACCACTATCTGCACGTGTGCACACCGAATCCTGGATATCTTCTTCATCAGACCACATGCTTAGGTTCTGGGAGAGTGTAGTGAACACTGGCATGGGACATCGTCGGAGTGTGGTACAGCTCGCCTTGCTGATTCCAAAAATCCGGATACTCAAATTTTCGTTTCTTGTAACGATTGATGCCTTTCACATTAACCAAACAAAATTTTTTGGCTCCCGCCATACCATATAGGCACACAAAATTTTAAAACCTTTTCTTCGTCCAATTTTCCACTGACGTAGATTTTCGACACACGTTTTACAGACCATATGGGGAGCCCAAGACTTATCTTGGTCTCCGAGTTTCATTCCAAAGTATGCCAGATATGCTTGCTCCACAAAGTTAGTAATATTTCTTCTTTAGTTCTCCTGGCAAGAATTCACCACAGAGTAGACAAAATAACCACAGATGTAGCAGAATACATTGGGGGTATTCAAACAGGCTCTTCCGTGTGAAGTACTATAGTGTTTCTGAGAAATCAGAAAAACAATAAAAGTAATATAAAAGTAAACCCACTTAAAAAGAAAAAACACATTACTACTGAATCTAGAATATGCCTTTAAAAAAGATAATTTGTATAGAGTAATCTGGCGAACAACCCTGTATCTCAAGAATAGAGCCATCTTGGAAAACTAAGTCATTTCTGAATCCCATCAGCCCACACACCGAGCTTATACTCATAAATTCGATAAAAATATCCTTGCAGCAAAAAACAAAAAATTTTTTGGCCCGTTTTTATTTTTCAGAATTTAAAAAAATGCCCACGTGCAAAAAGTCTGTGTGACTGTACTTTTTAAGGGAATAAAAGGTAGCAAAGGCCCTCGCATGAAAATATAACTTTTGTTGTGTAGACGTTGCAAAACTTAGTATTTATCTGCTCATAATCTAGAACTTTAGGAAACTGAAAATTTGCCAACTGATGAGGATGATTATGGCTTAAGGCAGCTAAGCTTAGAGTACTGTTACTGCCCCTGCTCCTTCACCACAGTTCATTCTCCACATGATACTTCAGTATGACCTGTGAGATATCAGACTTCATATCAGTCATATAAAAATTAAATGTGGCTGTTCACGCTGATTTGAGCCAGGATAATGAGCTTCGCATAGTAGTCAGTACTCAGTATTGACTGGGTCTGAGTGCAGTGGACTAGTGAATTAGCTGAATCAAAATTGATTCTCCAAAAAGCCAAATATTATAATTTAGTCATATCACTCATCCCCATTCATGTTCCTACTAAAATCCTTGTATAATTTTAATTTCAAAATTTTTATTATTTCATGTTGCATCCTTTAAGTCACTTTTGAGTTTGTCATTCAGACTCATTCTATATAAATATAATATACATAATATTTAAAAGTAAATTATAAATAGGATTATATGATACAAATGTAAAAAATACATAGTCTTAACATTAGTGAAGTAAAAGCCTACAAACAGCGGTCTGCAGGTTACAACCTACTGTAAATTGTAACGAAAACATTTGATAAAATATAAGAGAAAAGGTAGTTTCTGCTATTTATAAAATTCATATGGAATATTTGTTACAAATGTACAAGTATCACGTATAATTGGAAACTCAGGAATACTCAAGTGAAATATCACATTAGCCTCTTTATACTTTTAAAAATACAATTTAATGAAAAAACTGAAAAAAACTGAAAAATAAACGAAAAAAACATGAAAAAAAATGGTTTTTTTCCTGAAAAAACCTACGATTTGAAAAAAACGTTTTTCCCAACCCTAGGCGTTCCGCAGGGTAGTGACCCCTAGCAATCTCAACTATATTTTGGCAGCTTTCTTTGGACAATCTCTCATTAGGGGATGTAGACATGTAAATTTTTTCAACAGAGAGCTCGACACAGATGATTTGCTCAAAACATGCTTAACAGATTCAACAAAATGTTTTTGTGTTGAAGACAGAAAAACGTTTTGTCCTTTTCACAAACATTTTCCAATGTGTTTCTTAAACCTCATCAGAAAACTGATTTTTTCAAATGGGGGGCAGTAAAATGTGTGCAGTATTAAAAAAAGAGCATCAATTTTTTTAAATAAGATCTTTGAAGAAATTTCTGATTGCAAATCGCTTCCCAAGCATGTTTACAATAACCAATTGATGACAAAAACAGAATATGGGGTGCGGTGAAACTAAGGGCTTACAAATAGAATCTGTTGACACTCGTAAAGATATGCTGCGCTAGATATACAAAGTTAAGCTCTGCTTTCATGGTAGTTTTTTTTAACAACCTCACAATTTTCTGATATCCAGTTCTTGTTCATAGGGTTGGGGCCTATGATTAAGTTACATATGTAAGAAAAATACTTCTTCACAGGCATCCCATTAGTCAAAAACTCTCTTCAGCACTCTCCTTAATGGTAAGCCACCTACTTGAACAATGTTTAATAAACTTGTGATTAATAACGCCAGTTTGCCTTTGAATCTCACTGTAGTCTTCCCATCTGGATGGCCAGTTGTGGAAGAAACGATGGAGGCTAAAGATAAGTTCTGAAGCATCTTCGCCTAATTCCTCTATACCCTTTAGAAAAGCATTGTGTATTGTATGGATATTGCAAAACCCTATATTTAAAAGTCCTTTTTTTCTTACTATGGTTACTTGCTCGTTAAATAATCTTTTCACTGATTTGTTTACATTTGGACTGTCTGATCCTAACATAAGAACATTTTGTAATGGAATCGATGAGTTATTAAGAGCACAGTTCAATTTTTCCACTAGAATAGAAGCTGTAGCAGTACCTAAGAAAAATGTCTGTAAATGGCTATACAGAACTCGATTTTGACTTGTAGACCAATACCTCACACCAATTTCTAATTCTTTTTTCCCTGCAGCATTTGTAGTTTCATCAAACAAAACTGTACAATGAGCATTTTCAAGGTCTTTAATACTAATTTTTTTTAAAATATGGTGCCATTGCATCTGAGATCAAATAATGGGCTATGTTGTTTCCTAAACCGAAATCTTCAGGAAACTCATCTTCTCCCAACATCACCTAATTAAATAAATATAAATATAATTTTAACCCCTTACTACTATATAAGATATATATAGTATACAATATATATATTATATAAATATATACTATATATATATATATAAATAGTATAGTATACTATATATATATGAAATATTATATATTATATATCATATATTATATATATATATATATATATATATTATATATTATAATTATATGAAGCTTACCAAAAAAGGTGTGCCGGCAAGTTGGAAAATGAAGGATATTGAAAAGGTAACTTCGTAATGTTCATATTCTGTTTCACATCCACCTGAGCCCTAAGGGCATGACTTTCTATTCATATTTCAAATCATTTGGCAAAAAAGGATTTTCTTTTTTATGTATTAAAACCCCATATATTGAGACCAATTATGAATATAAGAATCATGTTTTTTTTGTACTTTTCTATAAATTAAATTTTATACAAAAGAAAAGGAAGAAAGGGTTAAATTGTATTGAGTAACTCATGACATAGCTTACATGAAAAGTTTCACGAAGTCCATTGCAAGAAAGCCAAAAAACTGTAGTCCAGCAAACACATTTTCAAAGCACCACCATTTGAGTTTCCATAGCGAGTAGTTTTATCTCGATCAGGCATACAGTTTGATAAATTTGCTACAAGGGGCCAATGGTGTGGACTTGTTTATTTTGATCACTTGAATTTTCCATATTTGATTGTACACTTACAATTAGCAATAATTGTAAACTGATTCTTTGTTGAATTAACTTTGCGTGTAATTATATGAACTGCTTTCTCTTGAATGGTTGTATAACTTGCCTGGAAGCCATTTGAGACAATGTTTTATGCATTTCACTGCAGTATTTTACAAAAAAATTTCGCTTGTCTGACTGTTCTTTCCCCATCAGAAATTTTGAAGCCTTGAGGATCAGTTATATCCAACCAAGACATTTGAGAACTTACATGTTCCCCATCTCAAAATTTTCAAAATTTCAAAAACTTATCACATATATGTTGAAAATTTATTTAAAACAATTTTAAAGGAAAAATTTCTTAAACATAAATTATTTACCTATGTTTTCCAGTCCTTAGTTCAAATTAACTGTTTGTTAGTTAAACCACATATTTAATGTTCAGTCACAGGTAAAACAGAAGAAAAAAAGAAGAATATCGCCAAGTTTAACCTACTTGCCCCAAAAAAAGTGAAGAAAAAGTGAAGCAAAAGTGCAAATTGCTGAAAAAAGTGCAAAAAAGTGACTAAGCTAAAAAAAAGGTAAAAAAGTGAGAAAAGTGTACGCTACAAGCACTGATATAGTATATATTATATAATATAATATTATACATATATAATATATATACTATATATATTATATATATATATAGTATATATAATAATATATTATAAATATATTATATATATATACTATAATATATATATATGTATAGTAATATATAATATATATATATATATATTAAGTTATATATATATATATATATATATATATATATTATATAATATAGTATAGTAATAAATATATATATATATATATATATATATATATATAGTATATATATACATATTATTATATATATATATAATATATATATATATATAATATATATATTATAAATATTAATAACTTATATATATATATATAGTATATATATATATATGATACATTATATATATTATATATATATATATTATATATTATATATATATATGTTATATATATACTATACTATATATACTAATAATAGTGACCTAGATTTAAGTTTGACAAGTGATGATTTTCTTTAATTAAAGAAATATTATTCCATAAATTGGAATCATAAAAAGTTGTGTTTAATTTTAAGGAGAGTTTATTATTAAATTATTATTATGCTCACTTTGTTCCAAATGTTGCCCATTAATTCATATCTATAATATAAATACATATTCTTTCTTTTTTTACTACGTACATATTTAAGTATTATTTGTATTATTATTAAATATCAAAGTTCAACAAAACCAAGAGTTTTGTATGAGTAATTTAAGTGAAGCCGATTACTGTTTTTAAAAAGACGGCTCTGACAAAAAGTACCAAGACCTGTATGTGGAAACTGAAATTTATGCAGGTCAGTGCTATAAGTTTATAAACAAACAGATTTAACATGATATAACTTAAGCTTAATAATTTTAATTATATTAACTTATATTTATTGAAGATAAATGAGATTCACTTAATATTAAGAAGTTCATATATTAATTTATATACAAATAGCCATGTAAATTAACTTAGCTTATAAATCTAAATTATTTACAGTTACCTCCTTATGCTACAGTCTATTGTGAAAGGTTCCCATTCTTTCAGTAAAGGAAAAGCCTCTTTCAGACATTATTATTGATAGGGTAAGAAATCTTGATCTCTTTTCTTAAAACCATAAAATCAATGAAATTAATAATAAATCAATAAATAGGTTATAAATAATTAATATAATTAATGAATATCATAAAGCTAATTCTCTATTATTTTTAATAGGACTTTTCGTTTTTGGTTTCAATTTTAACTGCATTTTGGCTTAATCCTTCGGCTTAATCCTTAGCCTTAATCCTTTGACTTAATCCCTTGGCTTAAACCTTCAGATCATACATTTTTGCTTTTGCTTTGTGCTTTTGCCTTTTGTTTTGCTTTTGAATCAAGATAATCAATACGCGCTTACTGTATTGATACCAACAAAGTTAAATCCTAATTTATGGGACGAGCACCCATACTCTTAAATTTAAGTTAAGTCTAAATAAATTTTACTGAGTGTAAGATTTACAATTGTCAAATCAAATTTTCATAACAATAAAATATCAGTTTCAATCTTAAGGTATTTCTTAATGTATTCGAATCCAAATTGTTCCCCTGCTTTAGGAACAATCGTGTAATAATCTTAATTATAAGTATAAATACACTAAGTATTTCTTATGGTATTTGTAGAGTTTTGATTCTCTTGATTATTGAACAATCTCAAAGGTCTTGTGCAAAAATTCTTATATTATGGTGAAAAAGGTTCTATACTGAAATATATCACTTCTCTTCTGTTAATAAAGCTATCCCTTATTCCCTTTTTATTAGTGATGGGACGATTATGAAATTTTGCCGATGACGATGACGATTATAGTAAATTTTGACGATGACGATGACGATTATTTGAAAAAATATATTTAAAAAAAATTTCTCTCTCTCTCTCTCTTTATATATATATATATATATATATATATATATATATATATATATTATATATATATAGTATATATATATATATATATATATAATACTATATATTATATATAATATATATATTATATATATCTATCCCTTCTCTCTCTATATATATATATATATATATATATATATATATATATATATATATATATATATATATATATATATATATATATATATATATACCGTATATATATATATTCAATCTTTATTTATATATATTATATAGTATAATAGTATATATAAGTATAATAATATAGTCTATATAATATTATATATATATATATATATATATATTAGTATATTAGTCTATATATTATATACTATATATATATAAAGGCTGTAGACAGGGGGGTTAGGGGTTCTATATATATATATTATTTAAGCGATCAAAATTTTTGATTCCTTAAGTCTCATAATAATAATATAAATAATAATAATATAATATAATAAATAATAATAATAATAAATTATAAATAATATTTATATATAATATAATAAAAATAATAATAATAATTAATAACAATAATAATAATAATAATAATAATAATAATAATAATAATAATAATATACTAATAATAATAATAATAATAATAATAATAATAATAATAATAATAATCATAATAATAATAATAATAATAATAATAATTAATGAATATGAAAAGTATTTATTAATGGAAATGAGGAGACATGTTTGTGGTCCGTAACGATTTCTTAGGTCAGTGGTTGTTCTTCATATTTGTATAAAATATTTAGACCAGGGACTTAAATGTAAGGTTTCCAAGTTTGCAGATGATAGCAAATTGGCTACCTCAGTTAGGGATAATGATGGATGTATAAATATTTAAAAAATAAATAGGGAGGAAGCTGTAATCGTTGATGGGACTAGCAAGTTCATTCCTTCTTCAACTAAATCTTTCTCTCCTCATAAACCATGGTTCGATCGTGCTTGTTCTCTGACAATTCAGGCTAGAGACAGTGCGCATCGGGGGTGGAAAAAATCTCGTTCTCCAATCACTCTCGCAAATTTTCATTCAGCTAGAAATCGTTGCAGGGATACTCTTCGACGAGCAAAGCGGGCTTTCATCAATCAAACGAAAGTGCGCTAACTTCCTTGGTTCTCATACTGACAAATCTTTCTGGCCTCTTGCCAAAAACATCTCTAGCAACTTCTGTAAATCTCCCTTTCCTCTGATGGTTCTGTTGTTAATTCTCCAACTAAAAAGGCTAATCTCTTCAGCCTCCTATTCTCCACTAACTCAACCCTAGACGATTCTGGCATTTCTCTTCCTCCTCCTTCTCCTCTCAGGTGTCCTATGTCTTTGCCTGTGATTACATTAGATCGGGTGCATAGGCCCCTGAAATCTATGAAGGATCGGAAGATGGGTGGCCCAGATGGCATTCCTCCCCAAGTTTTGAGGGAGTGTGCTTCTGTGCCATCCCCGCCCCTCGTTCAACTATACTCCCTATGTCTCAATACTAGCACTTTCCCTCAGTGTTGGAAGCTCGCACATGTCCAACCTATTCCGAAAAAAGGAAGCCGCTCTGATCCTTCTAACTATCTTGCTATAGCTCTCACTTGTATTCTATCTAAGATCTTTGAAACCCGTCTCAACTCTGACTTCTTAGATTGATTATCTGGAAACTCATTCCTTTCTTTCCGATAGCCAGTACGGCTTTCAGCGCTCGAGGTTCTTCTGGCGATATACTTTCCTATCTAACCGATTTATGGTTTTCAGCTCTTAGGAACTACGGGAGACTTGCGTGGTGGCGCTTGACATATCCAAAGCATTTGATCGAGTATGAGGCACACGTCACTGCTCTCCAAGCTCCCCTCCTATGGGTTTCCTCTTTCTCTTTGCTTAATTATGTCTAGCTTTCTTTCAAATCTCTAAATATCGGCTGTTGTTGATGGGGCGACTTCTTCTTTTTCTGTCAATAGTGGTGTTCCTCAGGGTTCTGTCTTATCTCATACTTTATTCCTACTTCCATTATGATCTTCTCACCTGCACATCTAACTATTCCACTCATTTACCGATGACTCGACCCCTTCATTCTTCAACCTCTTTCAGTTCTGCTTCCTCTTTTACTTCTAGAATTGCCTCTCGTCTTAATCTTTCCTATTCTATTCTCGCTGATCTGGATAGAATTTCCGGATGGGGTCGTCTGAACCTTGTGAAATTCAATTCTTTAAAAACCCAACTTCTGCAAATCTCCTTCTCTAAAACGCATTCTAACTTTCCTATCTCTTTCGACGGTTCTCTCGTCTCTCCTGTTGACAATATAAACATCCTTGGCCTTAACATAAACAAAAAAATGTCTTGGAAACCTCATGTCACAGCGGTTGCTAGGGCGGCCTCAAAGGAACTGGGAGTTCTGTTTAGACTGCGAGACTTTTTTCCCTCTTTTCAGTTGCTCCAGCTATACAAGGGTCTCATCCGCCCTTGTATGGAATACTGCTCTCAAATCTGGGGGGGAGGCTCTGTTTCACCCGGCTTTTGGATAGGGTCGAGTCAAAGGCCAAAAGGCTTATAAACTGTTCTGTTGGTGCTTTATCTCTATTCTATAGGCACCCCAGCGGCAAGGTGCTCGAGGGAACTTATCATTTGCGTACCACCACCTTTACGACGCACTCGTAGCACAAGGAGTGCTGCATCTGCGCACAAGTTTTGTGTTGATATTGGTAACTCCAGGCTAGTTCACTGTGGTGCTTCCTTCTTTCCCACCACCTCTGGTTACTGTGGAATTTCCTCTTCCCATCTTCTGCATGTCCTGCTGTATTTAATCTCACCTCGCTTTTAAAGCCTGCGTCTGTGCTCATGCTGCGTAATTTGCGTAGAGAGTGAACTTTGGAGCGTACTACACCCCCTCCTTAAGTGGGCTCTGACTGTGATGGTGGTCGACAAACTCGTAAAAAAAGATCCTCTGAGGTGGGCAGAGTATGTGGCAAATGAAGCTAAATCCCCTACTCACCTCATCCAAAACATCAGGATGAGTGTGGATATTAACGCAGAACAGAAAGGCGAACCATTAGGCACTGGAATGTCTTACATTGGAATATTATATATATATATATATATATATATATTAAAATATATCTATATCATAATATATATATATATATATATATATATATATATTATATATATATATATATATATATATATATAATATATATATTATATATATATATTATACTTATAATATATATATATATATAGTATATATATATTATATATATGTAGATATCTTATTGTAATATTATATATATATATATATATATATATATAGTAGAGATCAAAGCAATAAAATGCTTTTAGTAAGTATCAAGTTAGGAGGCCTGAGTTAATAATAAACTGCAAATATATCAAAGTTCTTAATAAATTTTCACATAATAAAATGGTCTTCTGGATGTTTAGAGCGTTATCTTTCTATCCTTACTGAATTACTGGATCCTCTTTCAGACGCTGTGAATTGAAGACTAAATGAAATATTTAAATAAAGATTGTTATGTTAAAAAAGTTAAAATAATTAAAATCAGATTTAGTTAAACTTAGTTTTTGATTAAATAATTTTTTTTATTTACCCATCCCTCATACCCCTCATATCAAAATCATTAAATCCTTACCTACATCTCTTAGACTAACCACCTCCAGCGCATCTTCTCTAAAACGTATTTTTAAACCCTCCAACTCACACGATCTTTCAATACATTTCCGCGAATGTGTATATAAAATTCTTTGTTTTAACTGTCACCTCCTCTTATATTGCGCGAAACTAATGATTTCAGCTAGACGCAATACAACACAAACATGAACCTCACTTCTTGACTCACAAACTCAGGCACTCACACCTAACAGAACCCAATTCAATCACAAATATTAACATTAATGGCATGACACCATTTTAAACAAGTACTGAACCCCAACCCAAGCGTAACCTAATTGAAATCCGCTTTGGTATTAAAACTTTCCGGCAATTTTAACAAAACAACAAGGTGAACACTACTCTAGACCCAACTTAAAACAACATTTTGACCACCACACCTTTTTTCAAAAAAAGTCAATAACTAAGTTTAACTAAAATCTGAATTTAAGTTATTTTTGTTTTTACTATCTATATATATATAATAATAAATATTTGCATTTAGTCCTTCAATTACAGCGTCTGAAAAGGAGGAATACGAAAGCGTGACGGTTCTAACTACATAAGACTAGATTTTTATTATGTGAAGAATTTATTTTAAGAAGCTTTGGATATATTGCAGTTATTATTACTCCAGGCCTCGCCTAACTTGATATATATATATAAATAATATATATCTATTATATAGTATATATTATATATGATATATATAATATATATAGGATATATATATATATATATATTATATATATTTATGATGATATATATAAAAATATAAATTATAATATTATAAAATATATATATATATTATAATATATATAATATATACAATACTATATATTATTATATATATATACCAATCATATATAATATCTATATATTACGTGTATAATTATTAACTATATATATATAATACTATATATAATTATATATATATAATATATATATATATATTATATATATATATATATATATTATATATATATATATATATTAATATATATATATATTTCTCACATACGAGAAACAAGAGGTTAAATAAACAGATTTCGCGAACGGAGGATGAAATGAGGCAACAAGGGAATAGGAAGCTCTTTCTGGAAGGAAGCGCGAAAGGTTAAGATGAGAATAAGGGGAATCTGCTTAAGAATAACAGAATAGGGGATGGTGCTTTGTTAACTGATGGAAATGGATGTGAGGGGGAGTGTGGGAAGAACACTTGAGATCTGCACAATATTAAGCAGTATGAGAAGTGTTAGTGTAATGTGGTGTGGTTTTGAATGGTGCAAGAAGGAATCAGGTAATTTTGGGGATGAGGTTATTTAGTAAGGAGGAGGTAATGGGTAGAGTGAGAAAGTTGATAAAATATGGTAAATCTGCAGGTATAGATGAAATTACTAGTGAAATGATCAAGGACGGAAGGAGCCGAGATGGTGATTGATTGGATTTGAAGTTGTGTAATAAACGGCGCTTTTATGGAGGGATTCAGTTCCCGAGGGAGTTGTTGGAGGAGAGCGGATGAATAGTACCCTAGTATAGAGGGTAAGGAGAAAAAAAGGGGGAGGGGGGGGAAAAAAACCCCTTGGGGGGGTAAAAGAAAAATTATAGGGGAATAAGGTTATTGAGTGTTGTAGGGGAAGGTATATGCTGGTAGATTTTGGTCGAAAAGAGTGCGTAGAGTGACTGAAGCGAACTGATTAGGTGAAGAACAAGGTGATATAAGGAGTGGTAGAAGGATGTGTGGATCAAATCTTTAGATTGAAAACAATGATTGAGAAAATGAGGGAAGAAGAAGAATAAATTATATTTAGGTTTTATGGATTTACAACAGGCGTATGATAGACGTTAACGTAGGGCAGCTTGTATGCAGGTATTAGTGAATATATGGATGTTTGTGGTATGGCTCTGAATGGAATTAAAAGTATGGTATGACGATAGTGAAGCCTGTGTAAAGATAAATTGGTGTCATGTGATTGGTTTAGGCATTAATGAGCGTGAGTGAGAGCCAGGGCGGTGTGTTATGTCTCCTTGGTTATTCAATTTGTATATGGATGGGGTTATGAAAGAATTCCGAGGTGGGGATGGCAGGAAATTGGTGTTAGAATGATGGAGATGGAGATGAGTGGAGGTGCCCTACTAAGTTATATGCAGATAGATTCTGGTTCTGTGTGGCGATATCTGAGAGTAGTTTGAGAGGATTGGCTAGAGAGATTTGGCAGGGTATGTAAAAAGGAGGGGTTTGAAAAGTAAACATAGATAAGAGTATAGGTTTATGGTTTGTGGAGTGAGGGACTAGTCCTTCCATGTGGTGAAGTTATGTAAGATAGTGAGGTCAGCTGGAGCAAGTGTCCTGAGTTTAACATATTTAGGGTATGTGCTTGGAATGAGAAGGGAACGGATGATGCCGAGTGTAGTAAATGGAAAGTTGTAAATGGCAGGAAGGTTGCTGGTGCAATTAAATCGTTTGTGAATGTAAAGGGACTAAGTCCTTAGTGCGCTGCTAAGGTCTTAATGAGGGTATGTTGTTACCCATGTGTTATTGTATGGTAGTGAGACAATGGTCTGGAAAAGAAGTATAGATCTAAAGTTCAATGTGTTCAGATGGACAATTCTAGGGGCGGCATGCTTGGTGTGAAAAGAATTAATAAATTGAGGAATGAAACTTATTAGAGGGATGTGTGGTGTGAAGAAAGGTGTACAATGACAGAGAATAATTGAAAGTAAATGTTGAGATGTTTGGTCATTTGTGGAACAGATGAATGATCAGTCCGGTTTGGTTGAATCGCGGATGTATAGTGGAGAGTGTGTTGGAACCGAACTGGCTGGGAGAAACAGAATGAGAAGTGGATTGAGTTGCGGTGAAGTCGAATGTCTGAAAGGAGAGAAATGTGAGTTTTTGGCAGAGGCGAGATAAAAGGTGCATGATAGGAGAGAATGGCGGGGTTTTGTTTGGGGCATGGTTGTGGCACACCTGGGCCAAGCGGATGACCTTACACATTGACGATTTACCAATAAGTGAGGGTTCCGTCCGCGGTCCATGAAAGTCTATGGGGATCTTTTCTGTCTGTGACGAAGCTTTTCACTAATTAATGGGTAAGCAGGAGGGGGCGGTAATGACTTTGGGCTTTCTTTTTGCGACTTTTGTCATACTCTCCTACTGCTTTTCTTTTTCCGATGCAGCTTGTAGCGCACCTTACTTCCCAATCTTGGGAAAAAAGGTAGATAAAGAAAGAAAGAAAGATATATATATATATATATATATATATATATATATATACATATAAATACTAATATTATATATATATATATATATATATAAATATATATATATATTTATAATTTATTATATAGTATTTATTGAGATTTTAAATAGATATTATTCAAAATTCTTTATATTTGTTCAATTAATCGGCAAAAATAATACAGCAAAAAACTGCGCGATTGATGAATGAACGATTGGGAGAAAAATATGCCGAATTTAGCCGGAGTGACGAATGAGATGTAATCGTCCCATCACTAATATATATATATAGTATGTATATTATATATATATTATAATATATATATATATATATTATACGTATATATATAATATATATATTATATATACTATATATATATAGTATATTATATATATTACTATATATATATATATAGCCGTAATATATAATATATATATATAGTATATATATAATATATATATATAATATATATTATACATATAGTATATATATATATATTCTATATATATATATATATTAATATATTATATACTATATATGATATATATATATATATATATATATATATATATATATATATATATATATAATATATATATATATATATATTATTATATAGTATATATATATATATATTATATATATATATATATACGGATATCTATGCAGGCTTGGGCTCAAGTACAGTACTTGTACTTAAAGTAAATTTCTGGAAGGACTTTGTACTTTGCAGTTCTAAAACGCACAGTGTACTTGTACTTGCAACTTTTTGTAACTTGCAAGTACTTTTGGCATTTTTAACTTGCCAATATTTTTTATTATTATGTATTTTCCTACATAATATTATTATTTCTTATATATGTATTCTAAATAAATTTCCATTTACGAATATAAAGTATAGCATTATATATATATATATATATATATTATTATAAGTATAGTTCTAGGATATAATGATATATATAAATATATATATATATACTTATAATATATATAGTATATATTATATATATTATATAATATATATATATATTATATAATAGGCGAGATGGTGATTGATTGGATTTGGAAAGTTCTTAACAAAGTGTTTAGGGAGGGTATAATTTTGAGGAATTGGAAGAGAGAAGCAATAGTTCTTATATAAGGGTAAGGGAGATAAGAGTAACTGTAGGAATTATTAGGGAATTGAGTGTTGTAGGGAAGATATATGCTGATATTTTGGTCGTAAGAGTGCGTCGAATGAGAAGAACTTGACTTATTTGGTGAAGAACTAGGTGCTGTTAGAAGTGGTAGAGGGGAATACGTGTGTGGATCATATCTTTACATTGAAACAAATGACCGAGTAAAAAAAAAAAGAAAAAAGGGGAAAAAAGGGGAAAAGGAAAAAAAAAAGAAAAAAAAAAGAATAAACTTGTATTTAGGTTTTTATGTGATTTGCAAAGGCAAATGATAGGATTAATGGGACGCTCTATGAACAGCTTGTTAGAGATATATATGTTGGTGTTAAAGCTCTGAATGGAATTCAAAGTATGTATGGAGATAGTGAAGCGTGTGTAAAAATAAATGGTCGAAAGTGATTTGTTTAATATTAATAGCGAGTAAGGCAGGGATGTATATGTCTCCTTGGAATATTTCATTTGTATATGATGGGTTTATGAAAAGATTGAGTGGGGTTTAAAGCCTGGGGATGGTGCTCAGAATGAATGGAGAATGGAAGAGAGTGGAGGGTGGCCCTACTATTATATGTGGATAATTTGGGTTTTGTGTGGCGAATCTGAAGAGTTTGAGAAGGATTTGGTAGAGAGATTTGGCGGGTGTGTAAAAGTAAACGTACGTTAAGGTTATGGTTGTGAGTAGGACATTCCTCATGTGGAAGTTATGTTAGATGTGGTGAGCAAATGAACAGTGTCCGATTTAAATATTTTAGAATATATGTTGGATGAAAAGGGAAAGGCACGATCCAGAGTGGTAGGTAGGAAAGGGGGCGAGGGGGGGTGGGGGAAGTTTGGAATGGCAGGAAGGTGGCTGGTTCAATTAAATTGTTGGTGGATGTAAAAGGACTAAGTCTTGAGTGCACTAGGGTCTTACATGAGGGTATGTTGTTACCTGTGTTAAGATAATTAAGAATTTTTGATGATGAATATTATAATCAATTTGACAATAATAATATAAATTAATTGAAAAAATATATTTTAAAAATTTCTATTATCTTAATTAATTTAACAAACTTATAATAAGGAAGAATCAACTTGTGTTCAGTTCATTCATATTTAAATGTGTAAATACTTTAAGAACCGCAATAATACATGGAAAGTTCTGTTATTCATTAACATCCTGGTTTTGTTTATAATTTCTGTTATAATAATAATAATAATAATAATAATAATAATAATAATAATAATAATAATAATAATAATAATAATAATAATAATAATAATAATAATAATAATAATAATAATAATAATAAGGAAGTGGGTAGAATTAAAAGTGAGAAAAGTGAACAAGGTAATAAGGATAAGTATTTAAGAGCGCTCGCAAGTAAATCAGTTGAATGTTAACAAGTTGAAACTTGAAACTGAACAAATCTGGAAGCAAATGAAGGAAGCGGTTGTTAGCTGTGCAAAAGAGGTATGTGGATGTGATAAAGTAGGAAGTAAGAATGTTAACAGTGAGGGATGGAATGAAGAGGTGATGCAAGCGATTAAAAGTAAAAAAGAAGCGTGGTTGAATGTACTGAAAGCCAATGATGAGGTTTCAAAAGAAAGATGCTTTGAATTATATAAGGATGAAAAAAGGTGTATACGTAGGAGGAAAAAAATGAGGTAAATGAACAGTTTGGATGGAGGAGGATGGGGACTTATAAAGGAATAGGAAGCTCTTCTGGAAGGAAGAGCGAAAGGTTAAGAATCAAAATAAGGGATACAGTATCTGCTTAAAATAATGAATAGAGATGGTGCTTTCATAACTGATGAAATGGATGTGAGGTGAGTGTGGAGGGAACACTTTGAAAATCTGCTTAATATTGCCAGTAATGAAGAGATGATAGTGAAAGTGTGTGGGTTTGATGCTGCAAGAGGGAATAGGTATTTTGGGGATGAGGAAATTAGTAAGGGGGAGGTAATAGGTAGAGTGAAGAAAGTTAAAAATGGTAAATCTGCAGGTATAGATGAAATTACTGGTGAAATGATCAAGAACGGAGGCGAGATGGTGATTGATTGGATTTAGCTGTTGTGTAACAAAGCGGTTATGGAAGATATAGTTCTGAGGGTTTAGAGGAGAGCAGTAATAATAGTAAGGGTAAGGGGGATAAGGGTAACTGTAGGAACTATAAGGGAATTAGTTTATTGATTGTTGTAGGGAAGAATTATATGCTGGTAATTTGTGAAAGAGTGCGTGCGAGTAAACTTGAAGGACTTTGATTGGTGACGAACAAGGTACATTTTAAGAAGTAGTAGAGGATGTGTGTATCAAATCTTTAAACATTGAAACAAATGAATCGAGAAAATGAGGGAAGAATGAATAATAAATTGTATTTAGGTATTAATGGATTTGCAACAGGCGTCATGATAGGATTATAGGAAGCTCATGGCAGGTGTTAGTGATATATGGTGTTGGCTTGCAAGCTTCTAAATTTATCAATAGTATGTAAGACGAATAGTGGAAGCCTGCTGTAACAGAATAAATGGATGTTGAAATTGATTGGTGTAATATCAATGTGGAGTAAGGCAGAGATGTGTAATGTCTTCTTGTTATTCAATTTGTATAGTGGATATGGTTATATGAAAGAATTAGATGGGGTTGGCAGGGGATGATGTTAAAATGAATGGAGAATGGAAGAGTGGAGGGTTCTGCCCTACCTACTTTATGCGGATGATTTGGTCTGTGTGTGGCGAATCTGAAGAGGGTTTGAGAGGATTGGTAGAGAGATTTGGCAGGGTGTGTAATAGGAGGGGTTTTAAAGTAAATGTAGATAAGAATAAGGTAATGGTTGTGAGTGAGGACAGTCCTCAGTGTGAAGTTATGTTAGATGGTGAGAGCAGCTGGAACAAGTGCAAGGGTTCACCTGAAATTTTTGAATTTGAATTCCTTGACTTTCCCTGACCAAATCCGCAAATTTTCCCTGACCAGCGTGTTCGTTATTTTTGGCGTATAAAATATCTATTAATCATTATTGCAGCCTATTAACTCAGTTCATACATTAAATTATTGAAAATTTACTTTAGAAACCGTTCATCATCATGGATGAATTTAAAAAATATATTTTTTTTAGTAATCAGCCTATACCTTCGCCCATAGCGTCCAGCACACTCCTTTTTTTTCTTTTTCCAAAGTAAACAGTTTTTAATTTATACAAAAAGAAAATAATTAAAAGCTTACATTATAGCCTAGGTGAATAACGTCCACTGTGAGTCACAAAAGTTCTAAATGAGGAGATTTAGGTTAACTTTTTCTTCTCAAGCTTCCGAATTTTTGATTTTATAGTGGCTTCTTCCGTCAAAGCTTTCAGTTTTAACATCTTTCTCTGCTCTTCAAGTTTATAGATCTGTATGGATAATTTTCTTTTTTCAACCTTTTTATTCTCTTCTTCTTTTTGGTTCTGTTTTGACTCTGAGATGTTCTTCATATCTCCTATGGGCAGTTCTTACATTTGTCAACATTTTTTGAGTGATAGAAACTTTATGAATACTTTCATGAGATCTTATAGCTTTGTGCACTGTTCTTTGAGAAATCAGACTATGTTCTGTCAGATTCTCCACTAAAATTGCTTCATTTATAGAAAACCCTCCTTCCACGGTCGCTTTTCCATGCAAAAATATCAGTCCTAATTTAATAATTTGCCACAATTCCACATAACATTGATTCCCAGGTACTATAGAAGAAAAAAACTAATCAAGTCTCTTAGAAAGACAATGACCATCCAAAAATATTTTGAATTTTAATTCAAGGGTAGAATGAGCTTCAATGAAGAAGAGTGTATTGTGCTTTTGCTCTCTAGAACAAATTAGGGAGCAAGTCCTGGTTAATCATATTATTTACATTTCTCGCCCCATTTTAAATTTGAGCTACCACACTATCTGGAAACATTAATTTAAATGTTTCCCCTATATCTGCAAACGAGTTTAAAGACATTTTATCATCCACCAGCTTTAATGTCCATAGTATTTTAGATCTTGCAACATCATCTTTAATGCAAAAAAGTGAAACTGATTGATAAACTGGTTTTGGTTGGTTATTAATAGAACACTCAGGGTCATTTACAATCGGTTGAGTATGATTAGTTGATGGAATGGCATAATTTTCAGTGCACACAACTTTCACATAATATTTTGTATTAGTAGACACAGCACGAAAAGGTTTTTAATGTTGTTGATCCTGTCTGAGCTTTGATTAAATTCAAATGAGTTTCCCCTCTTGAATGTAAAACTTCAGCTTGGCGTCCCATGTTAGATAGATCAAAGTTCTTTTTACATAATTTACAGTAGCTATGCCTTGGAACTATCAGGTCCTTTACCCAACCACCTGATAAACTGTGGATTCAGTTTGACGTCCAACCACTGGTCGTTAAAGTTAGTTTTTTTGTTTGAAGTCATTTTATAAATAAATAATAAGTACCTTCAACTGCACAAAAATCCAAAATCACTTCATCAAAACCTCAAAAAAACCTTCAAAGTAATAAATCCCTAAAAATGAAAAAAGATATAAACAGATTAGGTTCATACAGTCAAAAACACATCCATATACCAATCACCTTCAATCGAAAGGATGAACTTGGAACAATAGTAGGTAATAGTGAACTAAAAATAGAAAGAAACAGGATAGAAGTAGATTTATGGAATGTCATTCCTTGCCCATCCTTTTCATTCACTTATCAAATACATCTCTTATTCCACAATTATACAGTAAGGAAAAAAATATATCAAAAATATGCAATTTTGTCCATGGATCATTCTTCATATGTTTTGAAATCATAAAATTTCCCTGACTTTTTTGGAATTTCCCTGACTTTCAGCATATCTTAAAACGTTTCCCTGACTTTCCCTGACCAATATTTTTTTCCCTGACTTTCCAGAAAGTGTGAACCCTGAAGTGTCTGAGTTTAAATATTTAGGATATATGTTGGATGGAAACGGAACAGATGATGCAGAGTGTAGTAGGAAAGTTGTGAATGGCAGGAAGGTGGCTGGTGCAATTAAATCATTGGTAGATGTAAAGGGACTAAGTCTTGAGTGTGCTAGGGTATGAGGGTATATTTTACCTGTGTTAATATATAGTAGTGAGACTATGGTCTGGAATAAGAGGTATAGATCTAAAGTACAATGTGTTCAGATGGACAATCTTATAGATGTGTTATGTGTGAGAAGAATTGATAAAATGAGTAGTATTAGAGAGTTGTGTGGTGTGAAAAAGGGGTAAAGGAGAATAAATGAAAGTACATTGAGATAGTTTGGTCATGTGGAGAGGATGGATGATAGTCGATTGGCTAAGCGGATGTATTGTGGTAAGTGTGTGTACTGGCAATAAACCGGCTGGGAGACCGAAGAAAAAGTGGATTGAGTCAGAAAAGGAATGCCTGGAGGAGAGAGAAAAAAGGTGAATAATAGGAGTGAATGCCGTGGTTTTGTTATGGGGTATGGTTGTGGCCCACTTTGGCCAAGGGATGAACCCCACATTGACGAGATGCCATAGTGAGGGTCCGTCACAGTCCCGTGAAGCTCCAGGGTGGATTTTCTGACTGGACTTATCTTTTCGACTTGCGTCATATTCTTCTTCTACTTTTCTGTTTCTGGTGCGTCTTATACACATTACCCCCAGTCTTGGGGAGAGAAGGTGGGTAATAATAATAATAATAATAATAATAATAATAATAATAATAATAATAATAATAATAATAATAATAATAATAATAATAATAATAATAATAATAATAATAATAATAATAATTTCTCTTGATTAATAATAATGATTCATTTAATATTAAAATCATTCATGCTACTTATATTCAACTTATATTTTATGTAATTTAAGCATATTAGCTATCTTCAAAACATCGATTTAAAAACTTTAATATGAGAGAACATGGATGGACATACAAAATTCTAGTACTTTAAGCTTAAGAGGTGCCAAAAATTATTATTTTTTTTAACGAAATGAATACCCCAGATTAAACCGCAAAGATGGAATGAGTCAGGGTCTCTCAGCCACACAGGGAGACGACGTTGGGGATATCATTCCCCCTCTGTCGGCTCGAGCCCCTTAAAAAAAAATTATAAAAAATATTTAATTTTTTCGAGAGCATGACAAAAAAAACAATTTTTGGCAACTTTAGCCCTCCTTCTATTGCAGAAACCAAAATGGAGCAATTGTCATACAATCTTGTAATGTGTTTATTTACATTATTATATGAAAATCTTTTTTCAAGACTTTTCTATTTTTTTTATTACATTTTCCAAACTAAAATTCTTAACGGATTACAAAAATGTCATTTGTTTTAGTTTAGCATTTGTATTCTGTAGGTAAATGTATGTACTAAAGTCTTATATATATATATTATATATATATATATAATATAATATATGATATTATATAATATAATATATTATATATATATATATATATATTTATATATATATATAATATAATATAAATATATTATTTATATATTATATAATATATATATATATATATATATATATATATATAATATATATTATATATATATATATTAGGGATGCACCGATAAGGAAAAGAGGCTCGATACCGATACCGATACCGGATACTCTATTTTTTTAGGTGGCCATACCGATACCGATACTTTAATTAATATAATAAATACAAGTCATAAGATAGACATTTGTACTGCTAGGCAACTCAGATTGCATTCCCTGTACAAACAATAATTTAGTCATTTAAATATTTCATATTTGGTTGTGCCCAAGTAATATTTTATTTAATTAAATTAAAATAGTAATCTTTAAGGAAATATACATTGCAGAATATAATATTAGTACTTTTATTATGTTTGTGTTTATTTAAAAAATATTCATTTCCATTTTCAGTAAGTATTAACAAAGTTTTAGCTACTAGCTTTTATGTTTTAACATGATTTACAAGAAGATTCTTTAACAGCTAGCAAATATACAAGATAAAAATAATGAAAGAAAGAGGCGCTCATTAATCGCCGAAAGTTTTAAATAAAAACGCTATTACTCCAAACTATGACATACATAAAATACTCGCTTTAAGATAGATATCATTTCAATACTCAAATTCAAAATTCACAAATTGTTATGCAAAAACATTAAGCTTTCTGGCGAGAGACTGTTCCCTTTTTGGGGTGTTTTACATTCCTACCTACACTATAAATTCGCTCTCTCTCGACTGATGAAGGAGGTGCCGATAATTATTTGCCTGCAAGAACTGAATATTAATGAAAACCTTGGCCCATTTTCATGCAACCGCATGAAAGGATTCTCTTCTTAGGGCAGCATCCATTTTTCGTAGAGCTCATCTCCTCTTTCATAGACTGCAAAAATTTTAATTATCTTTGCTCCTTGATGGACTGTCTTCAGTTTTTTACGATGAGGTTTCCTGGTGTGATTCCTTTGAAGATGAATGAGATGTCAATGGCAATTTCGACGGCCATGAACTTATCAAAGTCTAATCATATCCAAATCCTCATCTTCAGTTTGGTTTATTTTGCTGAAAAGCACACCATAGTCACTTTCTGTTTTTTTGCCCAGGGGTTGCAGATAAGGCGGCTTCCACTTCTCTGTCTCCTTTTTTTTTTTTTTTTTTTTTTTTTTTTTTTTTTTTTTTTTTTTTTTTTTTTTTTTTTTTTATTTTTTTCTTCGTTTTTTTTTTTATTCATTCTAGAAGTGGTTTCACCGTCGGAGGTGCCATTCTTGTGGGGTTTCCAGCTAGCTTAAGGAATTCCTGATTAACTAGACCTTTTATTTATTTATTTTTTAGCAGTTGTCACCGCCGCTCACGGGCAGAACCCTATTCAAGGAGTGGGTGTTGAACGCCTCAAAAATCCATCTAACGCAAATTACGCAGATGAGCACAGACGCAGGCTTTAAAGTGAGGGAAATTAAATTTAGTAGGATTCTTTTTTTTTGTTTTTTTTTTCCACAGAACCAGAGGTGGCCAGGAGAAACGAAGCACCTGCAGCGAACCAGTCTGAGTTACAATTGCAACACAAACTCATGTGCGACATCAGCACCCCCTTGTGCTACCGAGGCGGTCGTAAAGGTGTGGTACGCGAGTGGATGGTTCATCGAGCACTTGCTTCTACAATACCTATAGAAAGGGATAAAGCACCAACATCGCGCCGCAAATAAAAAGGGTCAAGTGCACTAGAAAGTACAGGACAGTTTTAAGTCTTTTTGGCCTTTACTCGACCCTATCCAAAAGCCGGATGAAACCAGAGCCCAAGCCCCCCACAGATATGAGAGCAGTACTCCTACAAGGGCGGATGAGACCCTTGTATAGGTGGCGTAACTGAGAAGAGAAAAAAAGTCTTGCCTCTAAACAGAACTCCACGTTTCTTTGAGGCCGCCCCTAGCAACCACTGTGATTTGAGTTTTTCAAAAAAATTTTTTTGTTTTATGTTAAGGGCCAAGGATGTTTAATATTGTCAACAGAAGAGACGAGAAAGCCGTCGAAAGAGATAGAAAGTTTAAGTGTCTTAGAGAGAGAGCATTTGTAGAAGTTGGGTTTTTACCGAATTAATATTCACAAAAGCTTGAGACGACCGCCAATCCGGAAATTCTATTCCAGATCAGCGCGAGATAGAATGCGAAACGATTAAGAACGAGAGGCAATCTTAGAAGTAAAAGAGGGAGCAGAAATTGATATGAGTTGAAGGAATGAAGGGTCTAAGTCATCGGCATAATGAGTGGATAGGAGCTTTAGAATTGCTGCAGGTGAGAAGATCATTGATGAAAGCAGGAATATTAGGAGATAAAACAGAACCTGAGGAACACCACTTTGACAGAAAAAGAAGTCGCCCCCTCAACAACAGCCAACATTGAGCGAATTGAAAGAAAGCTAGACATAAGTAAGCACAGAGAAGAAGGAAACCCAAAGGAGGGGAAGCTTGGAGAGCAGTGAACGCGTGCCATACCCGGTCAAAAATGCTTTGGATATGTCAAGCGCCACCACACAAGTCTTCCGTAGTTCCTAAGGGCGGAAACCATAAATCTGTTTAGATAGAAAGGTATATCGCCAGTAGATCTTCGGCACCGAAAGCCGCCGTACTGGTATCAGATAAGAACGGGAAAGAGAATTCAGATGATCTAAGAAGTCGACGAGTTTGAGAGAGAATTTCAAAGATCTTGCGCAAGGAATATCAAGGGAGAGCTGATAGGGCGATAGTTAGTAAGGATCAGAGCAGCCATCATTTTTTCGGAATAAGGTTTGGATATGCGCGCTTCCAACACCTTTGAGGAGGAAAAGTTGCTAGTATTGAGCATAGAGAATATAGTTGAACTTAGGGGTGGGGTCAGCACGGAAGCAGCACTTCCTCAAACTCGGAGAGGAATGCCTATCCGGGCCACCCGCCTTCCTAACTGTTCATGAGACTTCAGAGCTCATGCACCCCGTCATAAAATTGACAAGTTAACAGACATAGGACACCTGAGAAGAGAAGGAGGAGGAAGAGGAATACAAGATTCGTCCAGGGTTGAATTAGACGAAAATAGGAGGCAAAAGAGATGATTGGCTTTTTCAGTTGGAGTTATTAAAAACAGAATCATCAGAGCGAATAAGAGAGGAAAGGATGATTTAACAGAAGTTGTTTAGAGATGTTTTGGCAAGAGGCCCAGAGAGATTTGGTCAGTACGGAGACCAAGGAGTCAGCCGCATTTTTCGTTTTTAATGAAAGTCCCGCTTTGCTCGTCGAAGAGTATCTGCAACGATTTCTACTAGCTGAATGCAAAATTGGCAAGAGTGATAGGATAACGAGAATTTTTCCACACAAGATAAGCATTGTTCTCTGCCTGAATGGCAAGGAAACAGCACGTATCGAACCATGGGATTTTTTGAAGGAGAAAACGATTTCAGTTCAGAAGGAAGAACCTGCTCATCCATTAACAATTACAGTTCCCATTTTATCGGCAGACTCTGAAGCGTCTTAAGAGTCAAAGCAGTCACTTCAAATATAATAGTTAGCGTAGAAGCAAAGCGATGGCCCTCAATCGGCCCGATCAAACTGCCAGAAAAACCGCATAGGGGAAGGATTGGAGATGTTGAGAGGAAACGTATTTAATAATTAAGGAAGGATATAAGGTTGTTGTCAGATTACCAATAGGAGGGCGACGGGTGGTGTTTTTATAGAAGAAGGACTAGTGGTGACATAAGGTCAATGGTGTTCAAGAATCGGTTGGGAAAGATCCGGAAGTGTGTAGGGTTATTTAATCAGTTCCTCCAGATCGTTGAGAATACTGAATGAATTCGGCTTCCTCCCAACTAAATCAGTACGAGAGGAAATCCAACAATTCAGTTTTTGTGTACATTGAAATCCCTAAATAGAGGACCTTCAGCATTTTGGATGAAAGAAGATCTAAAGTCCTCGTGGAAGTAGTACGGTAATCAAAAAGGCAAGAAAATCTGTTCTGTTTAGAGAACAGTTAGCAGAAGCATCAGAATATTGTAGTAGAACGAAGAAAGATTTTAAGCCCAAGAACATCGAAGTTAGGAGATCGAGATTCTCGAGACGTTTATAGGAAAGTTTATATTTACATAGGCAGCACTATCCACCCCTTTCACACGGAAATTAATACCAATAAGTTATAGTTGGATAACTATTAAACGAGTTGAAGACTGGATTCTTAGCCATTCTGGGTCTCAGACAAGAGCATCAAATTAGGGTTAGAGTTAGAAGAGGTGGTATTCCATGGATGCAGAGTTAGAGGGCAAGCCAATGATGTTGGTAAAGTCAAAAGAAAGCACGCCTGTGCAAATCTGCTAACAAACCTATCATACACGCACACGCACAGGCACACGCACACGCACACGCACATGCACAACGCACACGCACATGCAATCACAAAAAAAAAAAAAAAAAAAAACAGACGAAAAGATAGACAAAAACCAAGGAGAAATTGGGATATTATTTGTACACTAAAACCTAAATTTTAAAACGAAAAAACCCTATTTAAAGCAAATATCTAAAATATGATAATTAAAAAGTTTAAAACACTCACGCACATCCAAACGCCTCTCTCACGTATGATTGCGTACAAACAAAAAAAAAAATATCTATTGATCAACTAAAAAAGTAGATAAATCTGTAATAGATATAATAATGGCTCGTCAAATAGGTAATTTTACTGCTACAGACCAGTTGAAGAAACGCTAAAATCTTAAGTTAAAAGGAAATCGAGGAAAAAAAAACATAACTTGGTACTAGCTATCTAAATATCGAATAGATTTATTATTGAATCTAAAGTTTCTCATAATAATTTTTAACCCAAAAAGTAAGAAGTATTGGGGCTAAGTATCGGCCATTTTAAACCGATACCGATACCATCAAAAATGGCCGATTACTACCGATACCGATACCGATCTATCGTACAATCCTATATATATATATATATTATATATACTTACTATATTACTATATATCTATATAATATATATTATCATATATATATATATATATATATATTATACAGGGCCCTCTTAACCATTCTCATTCCACCCTAGGCAAAAAAAATTTCACCTAAAAGCATATATATATATCTATAATATATATATATATATATATATATTATATATATATATATTATATATATATATATATATAATATATATATATATATAGTATATTATATTATATATATTAATATATATATATATATGTATAATTATATATATATATATATAATATATATATATATAAATATATATATTATATATATATATATACCAATCCTGTTACCATCCTCCTGAACAGGAACCTACTTATAACATCTTTTAACCCTATATTCGTCACCCCTCACACCCTAAATCCCCCAAACACCTCACCACCCCCTATCAATTTTATCCACATTTCCAAATCTTATTCTCGGAGGCGATTTCAACGCTAACCACAAATTACGCCTGGTATAAAGACTACCCTCGACCCCGGCGGTGACCATATCCTTAACGAATTGGAAACCCTTAATATCCTCAATTACCAAAACCTCCCCACCCTGAATTAATTTGAATCCCTCCCCAAGCAAACCAATCCACCACTTCCCCTGATGTCACATTCCTGTTTCTCCTCTTACATCACCGACTACCACTCTGGACAACTAAGCCACTACCGGACCTAGCACTCAGTACCACCTCCCCATCCTTATAACTAACCCCCTCGGCCATCAAACCCCCCAAACCCAAAGATTACCACATACACAGAACACAAAAAAGCTAACTGGCCAGCATTCACTGACCATATCGAAACATATTAATTCCACACCAATCCATGACACATACACCCTACAACCTCTTTAATTTACTTAAATAACTTAATAACTAATTCAAAGTATTGTTAAACTATTAAAACTAAAAACTAAACAACAACCCTTCCCACGAATTCCACTACTTACCTGATAACTCCTTCCCCTTCTTCCAAACAACAATCAGACCGCCTAGCAAAACATTAAATGCCAATATCTCTTGCAAACCAACCCCCAACCCCAATAACAGGAAAATAAAAAACAAAAGAAAACTTTCCTCAGACCCCTTCTACAATCGAAGGATATCAGAAACTTCATAAACCTTAAATTTCCAAACCGAATGGAAAGACTCAGTCTCCAAACTTACATCTAAACATATGGCATCGGTGAAAAAAGCACTCCTCCGTATCACAGAAATCTTCAAACAATATCCTGGGCAACTCAATTACTATACCCCAATCTGTACACTAGCATTCAATCTCCCAAAACTCCCCCTAAAAAAGACCCCAATTTTAATTCCTCCTCTCCTCATACACTCGCTGGACGGAAACTCAATATAAACAAATCCTCCCCTCTACCGCCTCCCAAATTTTCCAACACAGCTTTAAAAGCAACACCGCTCCACAACTACAGCCCTTACCTTCCTTACCCAACACATCATCAATAGCTTCAACAATCCCCATCCCCATAGATCCATTCTCACAGCAATCAACATCATAAAGCCTTTGATACTGTCCCCAAATTCATTCATATTCAAAAATCCTGCAATTCCCTCGAAAACAATTTATAAAAAAATTGGCTTTTTTAATTTTCTCACTACCCGTTTTGCCAAAGTTCTCACACAAAAACAATCTCTCCCACTCTAATTAAATTATAAAACGGGGTCCCACAGTTTGCCATTCTCATCCCCTGTCCTCCCTTCAATCTTTTCACCCAGCAGACCTGTCCTCCCTCTACCCCAACCATTCCGCAAACTAATCCCCATACTCAGACGATATTCAGCCTCATTCCCACATCCAGACTAAATACAGCCACTCTGCACACCTATTCCCAAAAATACTTACAACATTAGAAACTGGTTACTATCACCAACAGAATGACGCTTCCTCCCCCCCTCAAATCCTCCATTACCCCTCCTAACTAACCCTGAAACCCGACCTCTGCTTAAGTTGCTTTGTGGCACTTAACCAATTGATTTTTCTTTTTCACCCATAACAACAACATCCCTTCCCCTAAGTCTTCTAGTAAAGCTCCTTATGAAAACCCTCCAAAAATATTAGGACTCTTTTTACTCTTTATGCACAAACACCACATGACATTCTTCACCCCCCAACATGGACCAATCACTTCATCAAACCAACGGAAACTAAA
>JABUQX010015953.1:35000-36491 GCA_015478945.1 Trachelipus rathkii | reverse complement strand
TACAGATTCATAGTACGATAAAAATTCTCTTATTATGTTTTTTTCCGAAAATTAGGATATGAAGAATTATTACATATTAATACATATTAAAAGATTATTTAAAATTTAAACAAAAAGTGTAAGAATCATCACCATTAAATAATGCTATTTTTCAATCCATTATAAAAATTTTAAGAGTATACACTATACACATTCGTGAATTTAATTTTTCAAAAAAAAAAAAAAATTCCCACCTAGGAATCTAATAAAACACTCGTTTTATTTTTTTTTTAAAAATTTAAAACAAATTTATTTTTCTTAATGCCACATTTCGGATAAATTATAATTAATACTAATTTCTAAGCCCCTGAATTTAGCCAATTGGCATCTCTTACTCTAAATACTATACATAATAAATAAAAATTTTATAACAAACAATATTTAATAAAATAAATAAATAAATAAATTAATAAAATAATATAAATAATAATATAATAAAATAGAGTAATGAATAATGAAAGAAAAACAATAAGTTACCCATCGATCAATTTTAAATTAAAGAAAACTTGTAAATACCAATAACAAGTATCTAAGTGAATATTTTAAGGTGTTTATTATATATATATATATTATATATATATATAATATTATTATATATAATATATATAATATATATATATATATAATATATAATATATATATATATAGTATATATATATATATATATATCATATATATATATATTGAAGTTCTTGATGGGGTAGTTGCTCTTTCAGAACAGTAACTTCTTGCAGAAGGTTAACAACCAGGTTTCATAAACAAGAGAGCAAGTTGGAGTATATATTTACAGCATGAAAGTGAAGGCAAAGCTGTGCCTGAAACCCCAGTATCCACGTTATAAAAGTCATAAACTTGGCTTTAATAAGCCTAATTACGATGGTTAAGTGAAAATAATGTAGAGCGTCATGAACAGCTTTATCGTAATTATCGTAAAGAAAGAAAATGGCGCTAGAATGAAAATGCTAGAGGCATGTCAGTAGTATCGAAGTTTGGTAGTAGTATTTTAATTTCGAAGTTTGCGAAAATGAAGAGGTACGGTCACATATTACTTTTACAATTAATATTTGCACGGTATTTTTGGACTTAAACCTGACTTCGTCACACAGGTACTCCCCTGCATCTAAAGGCACGGATACGTTAATCCAAAATAGCGCGCGGCCATCGAATATTGCCTACCTCTGCTTCGATTGTCTTAGTAGGAGCTTCGGATGGAGTCTGGACAGGATTCCAGATTGTGAGCGGGTGATCGGGCGAGTCGGAACATCTGCAGTGTCGTAAAGAGTAGCCGAGGTGGAACTGGTGAAGAATCCTGAGCCGGAGTGGAAGGAGGCAAGGATGACGATGACCGTGCGGTGGAGTCTGAGCCGGTCGTATTTGGTGCTGGGGCTGAGGAGAAGAGGAGGAGGAAAGGAGTGGTGGAGATGGAGAGTCAGAGGGAGGTGAAGGAGGAGA
>JABUQX010015953.1:27500-30000 GCA_015478945.1 Trachelipus rathkii | reverse complement strand
AAAAAAAATCATCATACCTCAATTAAATATTAATGGTGTAAAATATAAAACATGTTAAAGAACTCAACGACCAACACTTATTTAAATACATATATGCAAGCACTTTACGAGGAAACTAATCTCGCAGAAAATCACCTACCTCTTTGAATTTCCTAACTACACGATTCTAAGACAAGACAAAATTTTATCCATCCAATCATAGCCTTGTTACCTTCACACACAAAAATATTTGATTTCGAAACACCACAAATTACACATTGGTACAAAGTTATGAAACAACGGACTAAATTCCACCTATCAATCAATAGAATTTTTTAAAATATAAATAATATATATATACTATATATATATATATATATATATATATATATTATATATATATATATATATATATATATATATATATATTAAATAAAAATATAATAATATATATATATATATATATATATATATATATATATATATAATCGGTAAAAAAAAAATATATACAATCTAATTAATTTCTATATCCCTCCATCTAAAACACTGCCCTCGGAATTATATCTCAGATCTATCCCCCTTAACGCAATACAATCATTTAATATATTGACCGGAGACTTCATGATTTAAAACACACACACAAACACCTGCTCTCTCCCCCGACCACATTCATTCAAATAAACACACTACACACACATATATCCTTCAAAAAAAACGTATCGACTATAAAAAAAAAAATAAAAAAGCGAACTGGCAATTTAAGCTTTCACTGACCTCATAGAACAAGAACTACAATCATTCCAAATAACAAACTTTTTAATCTCTTAACAAAGTAATACAAAAAACAATCCTAAAAAACATTTTAAAAAATACATCCATGATGGATACCGCAAACATTTTAATCCCAATTTTTCACCATAAATCGACACCCTTAATAAAAAAAAAAAAAAAGAAACTTCCTCGAACAAAATAGAGAACCAAATCATCGACCTTAACAAAATAAAAAACCTAATCAACTTAAATAAGAATAAAAATTGGTAACAATACAACCAAACTCCAAACCATAAAACTAATACAACAAAAATATTCCGAACATTAAAAAAAAAAAAAATCCACACATCTCAGACACAACTTCCACCAACCCATCTGTAAACAAAATAAAATTCCAAGCCCAAAAAATCAATGTAATATTATTATATCACACTACTATAAAACTAGTCAAACCCACAATCCCTTTTATTAACAATTAAACATCTTAAAATATAAAAAAAAAACAACCAAGAAGACCTCCCCCCCCCCACCACCACCTCTTCACTCCATTAGAAGTACTCAACACCATCAAAAACAAACAAGAAGAAGGACCGGACAAAATATCTGATATTCATCTCGAATATCTGGGAACCAAAACCATCACAATCCTAATCCAAATAATCAACGTATCATCATGGCAAACCAACACTATCCTTCTATTCTGGAAACACGCGCACACAATCACAATACTAAAACCAAACAACCACACAACAAACCAGTCTCTTATAGATCTATTTCTACAATATCCAAAGTACTTAAAAGATATTAATCCTAAATAGAATCTCCTTCTTAATCCTCCTATCAGATTCATAACATAAATTTAGACACAAACACTCCACCACCACTCTACTAACCGATTTAACACAAAACATTCTCACAGGTTGTAATCAAATTCCAACCCTTGCCCGCACTCTTCTTGAAGCAATAAACATCAACAAGGCATTTGATACAATCCCACATCACCTCTTAATAAAAAAAATGTTAAACATAAATAAATATCAATGACAAGAATAGCAAATTTCCTATCCGTTTGTGCAGCTACTCATAGAGGGCTCCACTCTTTCAGCACATACAAATTATATAATGGAGTCCTTCCCCCCCCCCCTCTCAAAGGCTCCATCCTATCACCAACTCTCTTTAATCACTTTACGCATGCCCTACATTCCCCTCAATAAAAATCAGTAGCTATGCAGGCGACCTAACAATCACAGTTCAAAATTCCTCTATAAATACAGCAAGCATTGAACTATAATATATAAACCACCTAAATTAATATCGAGATTATATTTATAGCTGGTTTATTATGAAAATTATTTTTCATTTATAATTATTATTCGTTTATTGAAATTGAAATATTTAAAATTTTCTTTTATTATATGTTTTAAACAATATTTTTTTGCAACTTGTTGTAAGTAGAGACAACCAACCAACTCCCGACTCCTCAAAAAAGTTTAGATTCCGCATCCCTGCTACCTAGTCTTACTTATACTGCCCAGTTAACCGAGACTTCACAGCTAAACTCATTATTTTGCTTGTTCTACTGACAAAGTCTAAAGCATGAAGCGTACTCTTCCTTTTATTTCCCCCTTCCTTTCACTTACACATATACAAACGCAGTGTATTTGGGCATGTCAGTCATTGAATTGGACCAGTTTAGGCATTCCCAACTCTGTTGGGTGTAGTGTAGGCCTCTGATCTTTTCCCACCAGAG
>JABUQX010015953.1:12500-22500 GCA_015478945.1 Trachelipus rathkii | reverse complement strand
ATGTTTTAATTTGTGTACAGTTTGAGTAATTAAAATGAGAGTGACAGTAAAGCATAATACTAAAAAGAATCCAAGGGCCTTCCTCTCTTAAAGTAAAATATATCACTACGACAAAGTAGTTCTTAAATATATATAGTATATATATTATATATATATATTATATATATATATATATAAATATATATTATAATATATATATAATTATATATATATATATATATATATATATATATTATATATATATATATATATATATTATATTTATATATATATTTAATTACAAATTTTCTTCTAGAAAATCAATTATTTTCTCTAAATATCTCCTCCCAATATATTTAAATTGAAGTAAGTAAAATGTATTCTTTTTTATAATTTTAAATTATTAATTAATTGAATTAGATTTTAACATCGTCCTAAGTTTTAAGACTTTCAGTGTTTTGACTTACATTTCTAATTTAGCTAACCCGGCCCCGGCCCCGGTAACAAATTCAGAGCAGCCCCAGCCAAGGCCCCGGCCCGGCAAAATTCCCGCCCCGGTCCCTAAGGTTGTAGCTCACCTGGTCCAAGATGAACCCACAATGACGAAATTGCCATAGTGAGGTGGCCGTGGCTGTCCCGTGAAGTCTAGGGTGGAATTTTCTGAACTAGCGTCGAGCACGTTCCTCACTATTTAGTTATAAAGAGAGGGAGTAAGGCTGGGCTTTCTTTTTGACTTGTGTCATATTCTTCTACTACTTTTCTGTTCCAGGTGCATGCCACGCACCTTACCCCCAGTCTTGGGGAGAGAAAGTGGATGATGATGATAAAAGAAAAATGTGGCATTAAGAGAGCCTCATAGGTCTTATTAAGAAGGATTTCCTGTCACTTACCAATTGTTCAAGAAGGGCACTCTTTAATGTCAGCACTTATTCAAAAGAAGCTATAGCAAGCCCTTATGGCTTTCCGAAATGACTCCAAACTATGGTTTGACGAAAACTGTTAATGAAATTTCGCTTTTTGTTCATTGTGCCCAGTTTTCCCAGATTTTTGGGTACCTTGTAAAAGTAAAAATTAAAAATGATTTTTGGAGATACCTTTTATATTACTTATCGAATCGACATGAAATTTTTGTTTTGTATAGTTGGAGATGCATCTTTTTATTTAGAAATATTTTCTGTATACCCAGTATTTCTGCCGGTGCTCATGGGAAAAAAAATTTACAATACTGACAATACAAAATATATTTATAAATAAAAACGATGCATCTCCCCAACTATACATGCTATGAAAATTTCATGTCAATCGGATAAGTAATATAAAAGTTACCACGAAAAATCGGTTTTAATTTTTTAAGGTGACAAAAATCTGTCGTAACTTGGCACAAAGGTAATATTGCGAAATCTCATCTCTTTACTTTAATTTTTCTATAATTTTTAACTTTAATTTGGGTGAATTACTTAGTCCAAAATATATGTTTATTAAACCCTTTGTACTCTTAATTATAAATGTTACACTCTACTTATTTCCATGCTTAAGCTTGTGTCTTTTTAAGTTACTTTTATCATTGCATTCATAATTGCACTCAGAGCATTTAAATAACTTGATATTTCCATGTTTAAGCAAGTGAGTATTAAAGTGTCCTTTCCGATTACATTCAAAGCTGCACTCAGGACATTTAAATAATTTTATATTTTCATGATTAAGAATATGAACTTTTAAACTGCCTTTCTCATTACATTCATAGCTACACTCAGTACATCTAAATAATTTTAAATTTCCATGCTTAAGCATGTGCCTTTTTAAGTGGCCTTTGTTATTACTTTCATAACTACACTGAGAACATTTATATAATTTAATATTTACATGTTGAAGCATATGAATATTTAAACTGCCCTTTTGGTTACATTCATAGTTACACTCAGTACATTTAAATAACTTAATATTTCCATGTTTAAGCATGTGTCTCCTCAAGTGTTCTTTTTGATTACATTCATAGCTGCACTCAGAACATTTAAATAATTTTCTATTGCTGTGAATTTGCATGTGAACTTTTAACCTTGAATTATATTTACATTCATAACTGCAATGGACACACTTAAACATTTCTTTAATGTGTGCTTTTAAATGACTTTGCAAACCATGTTTGCTTTTAAAACTAAAATTACAATATTGGCATCTGAGTTTTACAAAATAATTATTTTTAATGCTTTGATCATTGTTTTTTGAAGTTTGAGGTGTGTTTCTTGAAGTATTTTTAACTTTGCAACCTATTTCTCCTTGTTCAACATAGCTACTGAGGTACTGTACAAAACAAAAGAAAAATTATAATTTAATGTAGATAATAATAAAAATACTTTTTACAAAATTTTAAATCATTACCTTTTAAAAAAAAAAAACAATAAAAATAAAAAAAAATTCTTCTTTTTATAATCACACATCCTTATTTCGTTTTTCTTTTCCAAGTCTAAGAATATAAAATAAAAATCAAAACTTTCGATTTAACTCCAAATAAAAAATTATAACAATCGAATTTTAACATTAATTTACTTAATTTACGTCAAGTTTAAAAGATTATATATTATAAATATATATATATATAATATTAATATTATATATATATATATATATATATATATAATATATATATAATATATATATATATTTATATATATATATATTATATATATATATACTTATATATATAATATATATATATATATATATATATATATAGTATATATAATATATTATATATATTTATATATATATTATAATATATATATAATATATCAGGGCTGCGGAGTCTTAAACAACAACTAATCGTTTTTTTTTGTTTAAACCAGCTAAAAAAAATACATTTTTTTTTTCTAATAAAAATGTAAGAAAAAAAGTTCAGTAAAAGAAAGCATACAGGTAATATATCCTAATTATACATTTATAGTAAATAAATGAGAGGTAAACATTAGTAACCCAATTTTAAAATATTTAATAATCAAAATAAAATACCCAAAAAATCAAAAAACTAAATAATTTTTAATCTCTTTTTTTCTTAGAAAATTAAAGTAAATAAAAACATTTTTTTTTTTATTTTTTTTTAGGGATTTGTTTCAAAGTTATATTTGAGAGGAGGAATTCTTCAAACATTTTATCTTTCCCAAATTTTTTATATATTGCAAAATAACAGCACACAATTATCATTTATATATATTAATAATTTTCAAATTGACGATTTAAAAGAAAAAAAAACATTGTTTAATAGTATGGCAAGACATTTTTTTGCCCATATAATAAAAAATCTAAGAAATAATAGACCAACCCGTGCTAACACTCTCTTACCCAATATGTTTCAGATAAGGTTTCGACAAGATCGCTCACGAGCACCAGTTCATTTTGGACTTCCTGTAAGGCGAAGGATTCAACAAGAAAGGTCCAAGTCGAGCATTTCCCCAATTCCAATGCAACATAGGGGCTTGGACGAAAACATTTCTGAATTTGGTTTTCAAATCGGTCGCCGGGTAAGGAGAAATTCTGAAAATCGCGGATTTTTGGCACGAAGTTTCAGGAGGTGCCTCATTTCCCAATATCTTAAGTCGATTGAGATCTTAAACAAAGACATTTTTGAAGAATATTCATCGAAACTTGAAAATTGTAGTTATTGCAAAATTCTTCCTGTGGAAAATATTGACATACAGGACAGCTTTGCTGGCATTTCTAAAAGCTTTGACGAGAAGCGTAGGCTATATTGTATAAATCACGTCCCAAGCAGAATACAAAATCTTCGAATACGAGGAAACCTGGATGAACTCCTTCCCTCTGAAGTTGATTGACCCTCGAACACATTCCAATATTCTACAACTAAATTATCCTGGCGGTTGTTAGGTTATGGGTTTTCACTAGTTTGACAAAAAAAAATTTATGCTGATTTATTCATTCTTCTTTACTTAAATTTATTTTGTATTGTTATACATTCTCTATATTCTGATTTTTCTTAAATTTTTAACTGTAATGGCAAGTCTAAGTTATTTATGTAATTATTTTTGTCATTTTCTACACTTGTTGTTTATTACCTTATTTATAAAAAGTTATTTGAATGTAAGGTTGGAAATAGTTCTGCAATTATAGATTATTAAACTACAAATAGTGCTGAAAGTTTGCAGCTCAAAGCCTTGAAGTAACCAATCCTTTTCCATCAAGATTCTATACAGGTGCTTCAGGCTTGTCAACTGACATAGATACAGTTTGAGATTTTATTCCAATGTTGAGTTGAAAAACTGGTTCTTAAATTGATTGACTTCAAACTACACTGTAAAATTCCTACCATTCAGATTTTACAACACTGCTTAAAATAAAGTGCGTAGGCTAATTTAGTACATCAAACAAATAAAAAGTTAAATATCGAAACTTTCTTCTGTAATTTATATTAAGACAATATTTAATGGCTCACGAAAAACCATAATACTCTTCGTGTCGTAAAAGTATAAGAATATTGACCCCATAGCTTTCTTTAATCTATGCAAATGATTTTCTATGTTCTTATCAAACATAACAAATTTTAAGCATGCATTAATGGAATTAGAGAGAGGAGCCCAGAAGTGCAATTGAATTATACTACTCATCGATGACCAAATAAAATACAATGACACCTAATAAAAGATGGTTTACTTATTTTGTAGATTTAGTTGGTAGTTGTAGATTAATTTTATTAAGTTAAGAATATTTTTTTATAATTTGTAATTTTATAATTTGCTTTTTGTAGATATTTTTCATTCCAAGTACACCATTAAGACTTTTTGAATATGCCGCAAGGTTTAATCGTTTCGTTTATAAGGTCCATGAGAAACCAGATAGAAGCAGTTATTATTGCACTGGGGAACACAAGTTATAAAAAATGTTTCTTTCGTTACGACATTTTCTTTCTTGAAATTCAAAATACCTTTATACCATTCACTTCTTCATTTTTCATTCCTACCTTTATAAGCGGTTGGAAAGATTACCTGTAACACCCTTAAAATGGCTTACTTTTAACGGCAATGAAGGACCTTCCCAATCACTTTATTTATGTAATCTTGCATATAGCGCATCATAAAATAGTTATGTTATTTAAAGTGAAAAGTGCAAGGTGGGTAGATTTTTTATTTTTATTTTGCTCGCGAATGTAGATATGCTAGAGAGAGTGGAACGTAAAACAACGTGGATAATTTCTGACGTTGGGGGTAAGAGCTATGAGGAGAGGTTGAGTGACTGTTAATGGTTTCTTTAGAAAGGCGTTTTTTTAAGAGAGGGATATGATGATAAAAGTCTACAAAATATTTACATCTCTCGATAATGCCGAGCTCAATAAATCCTTTAAAGCAGACCTGGGATAAAGAAAATTAAGAAAGCATGCCATCTTGATGTAAGGGAGTATTTATTCAGTAATAAGGTTGATAATTTTTGGAATGGTTTGCCGGAATAATTTGTTGATTGAGGAACTCGCTTGAAGAAGATTGGATAGAAACTTAGATGGTATGAATATCATAGTGTATCATGTTTATTCCTAATAAGTGGGTTTTTGGTTATTATTATTGATGTTAAATTGCACGCTATGAAAATGAGTCTTATTAAACACGAAGTGTTCAATTAGTATTAACTTAGTAAATGTTTTTGACATGGGAGTCGCTGTATATATTAGCCTTTACTCTGTGTAATATACTGATAAAACCTTAGAATATGCTTGCTTTACGTGTTAGTTCAGACAATGTGTAGTTGCTTGCGTAGGTTTTGCATGTGTATGGGTTGAGAAATTCTGTGTTTTAATTTGACTGGAGCGGTCTCGACAGGCCCTGTGACTTCTTTACTCTCTATTTTTCTTATGTTTCTATGTCAACTGAAAATTTGCTGCCTCCTTACCCACACAAAAATCGTAAAAACGATAATCTCTCTTTCTGAATATTAGACCTTTATATCTCTGCTTAATTTTAGAACCAGAATTTTTTTCTATCTAGTGTAGACAGGGGACCGTTTTCATAATTTTCAAAGACTATTATTATTATTATTATTATTACAGAGACAGTTGTAAGATATGTTATATAGTCTTAGTTAGTTTTTAGGATTGTGCTTTAATTGCACTTTTAGTACTTTGCACTTAAAAACTACATAGCTTAGCTAGTACAATGATACATTTTTTCTTTGTTCTTTTTAACCTATTAAATATTTCACTTTTCGTTAAACTTAGGATTAAATGTAACGTTTACCTGTTCGGATAACTATTATTTTACTTTCTTCATCATTACTTGTGTGTGGGTTTGTGTCAATAGGAGTTGGGATGGACTTTGCTAATGTCCTTGGCCTTCGCATTAATTTAAAATCTGTTGACCACTTGACCACAACCTTTCTACCTCTCATGCTAATATTTTATTTTTGTAGATTCCGCTAGCCAAAGACTTTTTCTAGTAGCCAAGTATCTATATAACTTATTTTACAATTTCAGTCTGAATGATAGGGTCTGCATCTATGTAAACAAACACGTCTCTAAAATCTTGAATCTCTTAATTTCGATGTTCTATTGCTTAAAATCTGTCTTCCTGCTACTATCATTATCTTGTTTCTGATACTGCTCGCTAAATAGACCATTTTCCAGTTCTATTTGAAAATATAACCTCTCAAGAGACTGTTACATGTCATCCAAATGATGACCCTCTATATAAGAGATTTCAACGTACACTATATCATGTTGATGTAAGGGATGAGAAAACGGGGTGCTTTAAAAACTACGCTTGAAGCGTTCTTTTTGGGAACGTGGATGGTCTAGTGGTTAGAGCGCCCGGTCACTGTTAACTCAGCGACGCGGAGTCCAGGTTCGAATCCCGCTGATGGAGAGTAAAATCTCCTGTGACTCTGTACGTATTCTTGACGATCTGGAACAGTTGATTAGGAAACCTACATATTCCGGAGTTCTTAAACATACCACATTGTCTCCAACAACTCCACCATCCCCTAGACAAACTTTTTAGCACTTTAATCAGGCTTTTTAGGGGTCATTGTCTTGCTTCATTGCAAACTACCGTTGTATTGAATCCCGTTTTGGTCAGGAGGATGACTTAGTGTCTGCTGAAAAGGTAGGGGCCCATGACCACGTATGGGATGAGGAAGTTAATTTCATCTTACACTAAATCATTTTCTCCATAAAATTCATAATTCGATGGCTTTTGTTGTCGTGCCATTCAGGAGCTAGATAATGGGTATAGGACGTGGAAAACTCGTTCTCCTATTACTCATTAATTTTCATTCTGCTCGGAATCGTTGTAGGGATATTATTTTGCAGCATAAGCGTGCTTTCACTAAAAGGAAGTGCGCTGACATTCTTGGTTCTACAGATAACAATTCTTGCTTTTTGTCAAAAAATAAATCTAATAACTTCTGCTCTGCCTTTCATCCTTTTTTTTTTATTCTGCTGGTTCTGTTGTTAACACCCATTTTAAAAAGGCTAATCTCTATAGCCTCCTTTTTTCATCTAATTCCATCCTGGGCAATTCCTGCACCCCGCCTTCTACTTCTCTTAGATGTCCCATGTTTCTACCTGACATGTCTCATGTTAGGTTTGAGATTCTAAGTTCTATGCACGTCAGAAAGGTTAGAGGTTGGGATGGCATTCCACCCAGAGTTTTGAGGGAGTGTGCTTCCGAGGCGTCTTTTCTCGTTCAACTATACTCTCTAAGCCTTATACCAATACTTTTCCTATTGCTGGAAGAACGCATATGTTCAACCGATCCCGAAAATGGGTAGCCGCTCTGATCACTATAACTATCCTCCTATAGCTCTAACTTGTATTTTGTCTAAAATCTTTGAAACTCTCATTTCCTGAATCATCTGGAATCTCTTTCCCTTCTTTCAGTTCATCAGTATGCGCTTTCGTTGGTCGTGGTCAACTGGTGACATATTTTCCTACCTCACCCTTCTATGTTCTAGCTTCTGCCTTAAGAACTATGGGGTCTTGTGTGGTGGCGCCTGACATATCGAAGGATTTTTACTGATTATGTCACGCGATGCTACTCTCTAAGCTTCGTTGATCCTTTGGGATCTTTCCTTTTTGCTTACTAATGTCGTTTTTTTCAGATCGTTCCATTTCGACTTTTGTTGATAGTGACCTCTTTCTCTTTTGCTGACAATTGTGTTCCTTAAGTAAGGTTCTGTTCTATCTACAATTTTATTCTTGCTTTTAATCAACAATCTTCTTAGTTACACTTCTAACTCTGTTCATTCTTATACCGATGACTTAACTCCACTCTTCCACTCATTTCAAATCTGCTCCCTCTTTTGCATCTAGAGTTGTCTCGTCTTCAGCTTTCAGATTCAATTCTTGGCCGATCTGAATGAGATATCTTGGTGTGGTCACTGCAATCTTGTGAAATTCAAATTTTTAAAATCTCAATTTCTTCATATCTCCCTTTCAAAACCACCACCTAACTTTCCTATCTTCTTCGACGGCTTTAACGTCTCACCAGTGAACAACAAATATTCTTGAGCTGAACACAAACGACAAATTGTGAGGAAAATTCATATCGCAACAATTGCTAAGGTGGCCTCAAAGAAGCTGGGGATTCTGTTCAGATTGCAGGAATTTTTTTACTCTGATCAGTTACTCCAGTTATATAAAGGCCTTATCCGCCCTTGTATGGTATGCTGTTCTCACATTTGGAGTGATTCAGGTTCCATCCTTTTATAAAGGGTCGAGTCTAAGAGACTAATAAACTGTCCCATACTTTCAAACCCCCTTGACTTTCTTTCTCTGTAACTTGACATTGGCACATCATGTTTTTCCCTTCCTATTTGTATTACAATGGTAAGTGATCGAGGGAGTTAACCCATAGTAGAAATATTACTAGTATTTCAATTCAATGTTATAATTTTCGGACCATCTTGTGTGTGTGCAATGTACAAAATTTCCCGCCAAAAAATAAAAACATTTAAATTGCTTTGTATTTAGCAAAATTTATTTCTAAAGTCATATATATTTTTAGCATTTATCGTGGTTAAATTTTCTTTTAAGGAAAATGTCTAATATTTGTTTTTTTTTAAATATTGCTGGATTACTTTATGCTCGAAAACGTCATAAATAGTACATGAATTTAGTTTTAATTCTAAAAGGGCAAATCAGAAAATGCCCGCCAATATTCCTATCTTTCTGACCTACTGTTAATATATATACTGTGGTTAACCTCTCAGCATTCCTCCACCATTGTGTCACCCTCGTAGCACAAGAGGTGCCTTGCTCTCACGAATTTTGTTTGAGCATTGGAAATTAGGCTTGTTCGTTGTGGTCCTGGACCATGGGCGTCCGCAGAAAATTTTCCAGGGAGGGGCAAAGCTTATTAACCATATATATATATATATATATATATATATTATATATATATATATATATATATATATATATATATATATATAAATTCTCGGGGAAAATGCGTATACTCAGTTAAAAATAAACAAGTTTTAAATTTATATTAATATAAATTATTTTTTTTTTTTCGTCAATGATCAATGTGTGTTGTATAATGGGATATAAGTCACAGGAATAAAAACATAGCATCAGTAACAGCTATTTAGAAGACTCTTGTCTATAGTTGAAAATAAGGACAACAAATTAAAATTTAAGGCTTTTGCTCGGGCTAGCGCGAATTTGGCGTTTAATTATTTGCAACTTCACCATATAATTATATATAATAATATTAATATTAATATATATATAGCGGTATAGATATAGATATATTATTTAAAATATATTCTATATAATATATATAGTAAGTATGAATATATAGAATATATATAAACTATATAATATATATATAATAATACGGTATAAGTATAATTAGAAAAACCACGGAATATATTTATATTATATATTATATATATATATATATATTTACATGCTACCACCACTCACGGGCAATGCCCTTTTCAAAATGAGGGCACCAACGTCACGACGCAGAGAAAGAGGGTCAAGGGAGTCAGAAAGTATGGGACAGTTTATAAGCCTCTTTTC
>JABUQX010015953.1:0-7500 GCA_015478945.1 Trachelipus rathkii | reverse complement strand
CTCTTTATGTATATCGACTCCGATATTAATTTTTTATTGTTATTCCGAATTCGGCAGCGAGAGCAACATAAATTTTTTTAAAATATTTTACTTAACGGTTTGGTAAAATTTCTTCTTCACTTCTAAACAATAAATGGCTTTCATATTAATATTATCAGCAACTCTCCGAGACTTTTTGATAGTATCTTAATTCTCTTTCCACCCACTCGCTTGAAATTTATTCAATTCTTCCTTCCAGCTGTTGTCCAATGCGTCCAACTACGACGACGGTCAAATCATATATAATATAGTATAGTCGTATATATATATATATATATATATATTATATATATATATATTATATATATATATATATAAGATATATATATTATATCATATATTATATACTATATATATATATATAATATATATAATAATTATATATAGGCCCTATATATATATAATATATATATACTACTATAATATATATGAGTATATATATATATAAGGCCCTTTGATTATAATATATATAATAATTATAATAATATACATGGATATATATAGTATATATATAATATATAATATATTATAATATAAATATATATTATATATATATATATATATAATAATACCTAATATATCATATATATATATATATATATATATTATATATATAACTTGAGTATAATATATAATATATATATATATATATATATATATATATATATATTATATATACTACAATCTTGAAATTGACAGAGCTCTTTCAGAAGACACCCATTCAAGGGAAGTGCTTGAACGCCTAAAATATTCATCTAACGCAAATTCGCAGATGAGCACAACGCAAGCTTTAAAGTGAGGAGATTAAATTGAGTAGAAGCACAGAGGATGGAAGAGAATTTCACAGAACAGAAGTTGCAGAAGAAGGAAGGAAGCCACAGCAGCGAAGAAGTCTCGGAGTTACTAAATATCAACACGGAAATCATGCTGCCGACACGCACCCCTTTGGCTCGGGCGTCGTAAAGGTGGTTCTACGCGAGTGGAAAGTGCCCTCGAGCACTTTGCCGCTACAGGATACCTATAGAAAAGAGATAAAGCACGAACATAGCGCCGCAAAGATTAGAGGGTCAAGTGAACTTAGAAAGTACAGGATAGTTTATAAGGCCCTTTTGGCCTTTGACTCGACCCTACCATAAGAGCGTGGTGAAACCAGAGCTCCCCCAGATATGAGAGCAGCTTATACCATACAGAGAGGATGAGACCCTGGATAGCTGGGGCAACTAGAGGAAGAGGAAAAAAGTCATCAGCAGTCTAAACAGAACTCCCAGTTTCTTGAGGCCACCCCAGCAACCGTTGTGATGTAGAGAGTTTCCAAGACATTTTTTTATATTAAGGCCATGACAGGAGAGACGTGTTTATATTGTCAACAGATTAGACGAAGAGAACGCCGAAAGAGATAGGAAGTTAGAAGGTTATTTATAGAGGAGGAGATTTGTAGAAATTGGGCTTTTAAAGAATTAAATTTCCACAAGGTTGAGCACAACCCCCCCCGCGAAAATTCTGTTAGTTCAGCGAGAATAGAAACCGGAAGGTTAAGCGAAGAGGCAATTCTCTAGAAAGTAATAAGAGGGAGCAGAATTGAAAATTTAGATTGAAGAATTGAAGGGGCCGATCATCGCATATAGTGGATAGAGTATTAGATGTGCAGTTGAGAAGATCAATTAATGAAAAGCAGGAATAGGTAGGAGACCTGCAGGAACACCACGTATTGACAGAAAAAGAAAGTCGCCCCTAATCAACAACAGGCCGATATAGAAGCGATTGAAAGAAGCTGAGACATAAGTAAGCAAAGAGAAGGCAGAAATCCAAACAAAGGAGGGGTGTTTGGAGAGCAGTGACGCGTGCCATACCCGCGTCAAATGCTTGAGATATGTCAAGCGCCACCACGCGAGACTCCCCCCCATAGTCCATAAGGGCGGAAAACCATTAAATAATATTAAATAGAAAAGAATATATATATAGACCTCAAGCGCCGAAAGCCGTACTGGCGATCGAGAAGAAGGAATAAGATTCAGATGGTCTAAGAAAGTGAGCAAAGTGAGAAAGATAGAATACTTAGATAGAATACAAGTTAGAGCTATAGGACGGATAGTGAGAAGGATCAGAGCGGCCATTCCTATTATTTTTGGACATGTAGGAGCTTCCAACACTGAGGGGAAAGTGCTAGTATTGAGAGCATAGAAGAATAAATAGTTGATCGAGGGTCGGGGTCAACACAAAAGCACACTCCCTCGAGAGACTCGGGGAGATTATGCCCATCCGGCACCCGCTTCCTTACGTCTCGGCTCGATTTCAGAGAGGATAGCACATCACCCTCAATCAAAAATGTAATCACAATCGCTCAAAACTTCAAACTCCCAGTTCTGTTGGCAACGGCCGCTGAGCATAGGGCAAGCGCGTATGGTGAGTTGTGAAGGTATTCCCGACACTATGTGTTAATTCTGTACCGTTGGAGATTGAGTGTACCGTTATGAGATTAAGGTGTTTATATGTCGACAGAGACACGAAGAGACAATATTTCATTCATAGAAATTCAGTATTAGAGAGTTGAGTATTAGCAACAGAAACACATCAGAGGTGTGACTATAATGAGAAGGAGAGAAGAGAATTTATACAGAAAGTGTGCTTGAGAGGTTTGTATATATTGAACATATGAAGAGGCTCCTCATAGACAGAATACAATCGAGTTACTAGAGACGAGCGCAGACACCACCGGGTCAAGACGCATCTCTTCGCTCCAGTAATGAATAGCTTGCGAGCATGTGATGAATTGCTCCGGGATATACATGAAGAGCGATGAAGTGCGCCCTAGCATTCTAACAGAATTGTCAAGAGAAGGAGCAGAATTGAAATGAGTGACTAGAGTGAGAATGAAAGATTATGCGAGTCCATGCGAGAGTGATAGGACAGAGTAAGAGTGATATAGATAATGTATTTTTAATCTGCACACCCTGAATAAGACACTATCTTCATTCAATATCTGAAAAGTAGGAATAAAGTAGCCATGATAAGGACCGACAGAGAGCACCTGAGAGGACACAGCACCATACGTTACAATCGAAATTAGTGATAATGTATAGAGAAGTCGGCCCCCGAGTGCGAGAAACAAAACACAGCCGTTAGTGTTTGCGAACGATTTAAGGAAGATAAAGCGAAAACCTAGACATAACGAGTCACCAAGCTCAAGAAGTTAAGCGAGCTTGCCCACATATCCCAAAGGTAGGGAGCTTGGTAGAATGCATAGTAGACTCAGTCTGAGTGTCAATACTCGGTCAAATATGCTTATTTGAGTATATTATGAGTCAAGCGCCACCACGTGCAAGTCTCTCCCGTTTAAGTGCCTAAGTGGACGGTAAATCCAATAAATGCGTGAATAAAATAGGAAAGTAATATATTATCACCAGTTAGACCTCTCGAGCGCCGAAAGCCGTACTGGCGATCAGGAAAGAAGTGTAAATTAGAATTACCATGAATGATATCTAATAGGAAATGGAGTTGAGGAAGAGTTCAAATCGAATCTTAGATAGAATACATAAGTAATAGCATATAGGGCGATTAAGTTGGTATAAGGATCTAGAGCGGCTTCCTTTTTTCTAAATAGGTTGGACAGGACATGTGCAGGCTTCCAACACTGAGGGAAAGTGTTTAAGATGACATATAGAGTAAATATAGTTTGTAAAACTAGATGGGGCGTGAGTGAATTAGATACTGAGAGCACACTCCCTCTAAAACTCGGGGTATATATATATAAGTATATTAGTGATATCACGGATATCCGCATCCGCATATCGTGTCCTAACGTTCGTAGATCAGGACCCATGCCACCCGATCAAATGTAATCACAGGCAAAGGCATTAGGGAGCTAGCCACCTGATAGGAGAAGGAGGAGGATGAGGAATATCAGGAATCGATCAGGGTTGAGTTAGAGGAAAACAGGGGGCCAAAAGAGGTGTGCCTTTCAGTTGGAGAATTAGCTACAAAACCATCAGATCGAATAAAGAGGAGGAAAAGACAGATGTGACAGTGAGTGGTTGTGATGAGAGGTTCGGTTTTGTTGGTGCGATAGATGGTGTCACTAGATAATAAGGACTCTATAATTTCAAATCATCCTCGAAAGCCCAGAGGATTAAGACGCAACTATTTCGTCTTCGATGCGAATGGTGCTTCACTGCTTCATGAGCCTCTGTCAAGGAGAGCAGTTCAATCCCTGCGATAAGCGATTTGCTAATGCTAGAATGAAGAGCCTCGAGAGAAAGATGTGACTAGAGAAGATCCGAGATCTCTAACTCTGTGTCGACGACATCAGCTCGATTATCGAGCTATCTCAGCCTGAATGACTAAGGAGAGAAGCAAAGGGCGACGATCGAAGACCAGGTCGAATTAGTCTGAGATTAGGAGAGCAGAATCTATGCGAGCGAAAAGAGAGTGAAGATGAGAGCACTGCGTGCGATCAAGACGAACATTTACGCAACCGCTCCCAAACAGGCTATATACCGGCAGAAGTCGAAGCGTTACCAGAGACAAAGCAGTCATTCGATTCCAGTTATTTAGTTAGCGTAGAGCAACGCATAGCTCCCATCAGCCTGATCAAAGTTGGCCAGAAAAACGACGTAGGCAGGATGGCAAGCTGCTTGGATGATGGAGAGCTTGTCAGATTAAAATTTAGAGGAGTTTGTTTAATAAGGTGTTGTGAGTCAGCACCTACTGTGAATCTCAATAGTGGGAATCGTCAGCCTACGTAGGGATTACAAATTGTCGGTTACGTACCGTCATTAGATATATTATTTGTAATCTGAGATAATCGGATAACTAACTGTGAGAAAACACATGTTTAAATTTAGTCTTAGTGTAGTTTTATACTTCACATAACTCGACACTTGGGGACGACCCGGTGTATATTGTTAGAACTGGTATACGGTGTGCTGCTACATTTAAAATATTATGCGTTGCGTGAATTCTTTTATGATTCGTTAAGAACTATAACGCGATATATATATAGATTAACAGGCCTCCCGTCCCCCAGCCTATAAAGTTAATCTCTTGACCATCATGAAGACCGGAATACCCTCACAACCATCATCCTGAAGTGTTATACTTAATAAGCTGTAAGAGTTTGCATGAAATCCCCTAATTAACTGATTACTGAACCACTCGAGATTAATTGTTAATGTATGAAACATTGAATGTTAGATAACATGATCTTGGTATGATGTATATTAAATTATGAATGATGAATTATCAGGAAGACAAGGTGATGTGAGAGATAGACAAGTGCAGCTGTTCTGCTGAGGAACAGAGTCGAGGGAGAAATACTCTTTGACGTTACAGATGTGCGACCATAGTAGCCATTGGGTCAGTCAGGGGGGATTTTTTTGATGTTTTATTGAGAAAGAAAAGAATATTCTCAAATCTTCTATATGCATCTTATTGATAGTTGTGTATGTATCATAGTATCTACGACATGTGTACATCTAGCGTCACTAACACGAATAAGGGTTTATGTTTCAACATAAGTGACACATACTTCCAACCTTTTAGTATCATCGAGATAGAAATTATTATATATGAAAAAAGTTGATAGTTAGATATATTTATATAAAACTGAGTTAGAGTGAGTAGTATAATTAACTTATAATACCTAATCTGATTCTCAGTACTAAAGTAGCAATAATAAGGTTAGGTTAGGAGTATTAGAGAGGTGGTATTTCCACGAGATGCAGAGTTAGAGTGAGTACCGCGGCATGTATTAGTGAGATAAAAGGCGATAGAAAGCCGCTGAGTCTTGAGCCGCATAATTCATCTGCCATCACTACACAGCAACAACAACCAACAAAACAACCAAACACAGACAAAAACAAGACAGACAAAAAAACGAAAGTTAAAATTGTATTTAAAATTTATTCACTTTCACTTAAAAAAGTTAAAATGTGAATTAAAATGTATCCCAAGGCGCATATTACAATAAAATATGTATAATTATTGATAAAAATATTTAGAAAAATAGTTAAATAGCTTAAAACACACATATTCACACACCCTAACAAATTTAATCGAATAAAATAAATATAAATTTAACTATATTATTCAACATTAATAACTTAAAATAAGTTAATAAATTTTAAACAATTACAAAATATATATCCTTTTACCTTGTCACCCATTTATAAATAAATAAAAAAATAAATAAACACATATAAACTAAAGTTATACATAAGAGACGACGTACGGAAAGATACAAGAGAGATAAGGCCGTAGTACTGATCGGCAAAGCTAGCCCCACCCATGTCAGACGAATGTTCTAACTATAACTTAACTCATAGATTATTGACTATCTATGACGCATATTATATATTATATCACTTCATCGAATATACGCTGTGCGTAGGCCAGATAATACAAGTACAGTTTATAACGTATTAATACGAAATATTACTTATCTTTAATAAGGTATGATATCTCCAATTCATTTAAATATTAAAACTATTTAATAGTGAGTTAAAAACATAATTAAAACAGTCATAGATGCATAACTTAATTTGAACTAAAAACACAATACTTAAATGTGAGAAAGATAAAAATCTATATTAAACATTATGATAACTACTTAAAATCAATACCCATTATGTTGAGTATATAAGCTCCGGTCATAATATACCATCAAACTTTTCTAACATAACACCAGTGAGTATCTAAACTATATAATTATATATATATAATATTAATATTAATATATAATATTATATTATATTTAATACTAACGATTAATTAATGGCGTAAAGTATGCATGAGTGCAATCGTCATTTCTCTCATTTCTCTTTACCGATACAAAGAGATAATGAGATTATATGAGACTGTGTTGTATATTCTATTCTATGTTTTTTTTTTTTTAAATTAGTTAGATAAACTATTGATATGAGATATTATAGTTCTTAGATTTATGTGTTCACGTCAGATTACCAATTCTTTAATTATAAGAGTGTTTTAAGTTCAGAGTTAAGTGAGCTATTGAATATTATTCACTCCGTGACGCTACACTTTATAATTAATTCAACACCGCCTCAGTGTAAAGTTATAGTTCAATTTAATCAGATCATGGATATTAGGAGATTTCTCCTTTAAGGTACGTACACTATACGTTATTTTTACTTTAAATATTAATAAAATTTTGTGATAATTACTTCTTAGGAATAAGTAGGAACTTATATGTTATAACACTAATGTCTTATACTTATATCACGTATTATATGTCTACTATGTGAGTATAAGCTTCATTTTAACAATATAAATTAATTTATTTTTAATGCAAGAACATTTAGCTTTTTTTTTTAAATGTATTTTAAATCTAAAAACACAGAAATTAGTGTAATTTATTGGTCATAAATCCATTTACGTCGTCAAGGTTGCTATTAAGTAAGTTGCCTCTCGGCGAAGCGTTGTGGTGTGATTTTTAACGTTTAATGT
>JABUQX010015952.1:15000-34625 GCA_015478945.1 Trachelipus rathkii | reverse complement strand
ATATACATATATCCTGAAAAGCCCGAAACGGTTAATCTAAATCGATTGGGAAAAAAACACGAGTATAACTATGACTGACTCTCAGTCGACTTTTCGTAAGTAAAGGTGAGAATAAGAAGAGAGAATCTGAGCCTCTACGAATTAAACAATGTCTATACTTAAAAATCGATAATGCTTGAATATGTAATAATTACTTCTTTAAAGTTTTGGGCGGGCGAGTATAACACAAATGCCCCGTCCTTAAGGGCGGTTAAATCTTGTTTTAATTAACTCGGTTAAATTTTTTTCCATTAACCTTTTAACTGACGGCTCAGGTGTAATGAGTAGGCCACGGAAAGGTTATGACGAGGGAAAGTCATGTTTCATAAACTAGTATAATATTTGGTAAATGTTAATTCGATATATCGAGGAGTTAAAGAGATTTCCTCATTAATCCCAGTACCGGTTACGCGGGTTTTTTACAGGAAAACCGACCAACGAATAATGACAAGAATTTCAAAAAGAAATTAAGCTACCCGCGTTTGCATCCAAATGTTTAATAGAGAGAATTATATAACTACACAAGATGCGATATCTTATGAAGAAATATTGAGACACGCAGAATAAAGACATTTTGAGCGTATAGACCTTGGGTTAGAACTGAGACTTTTTTATAGTCGAGCATGATATTTTGTAATTTAAGGAAATATATATAATAAGAATACAAAAAAGATGTGTGAGAGAATATAACATACATAGCCTCCTAACTCATGACACAGACGTCTATCCCGAAGTAACAAGCTGTCCGCAGGCTGGAAAGATAAAATCGAGTCCCTTTAAAATGTTGGTGCACGAACGATAGAAATAGCCTCAGTATGGGTTCATACCTTACAAAATCTTATTTGTGACACATTATAGATGTTTACTAAAAGTGATCCGATTATTACAAATGGTCTACTACACTACAACCGTTAAACAAAAAGCAAAAAGATCGAGTACCTAAAAGTTGGACCTTCCAAGAGTAGTGATCACTCGGTAAACGATACGGTGATAAAACAGTCCAAACGAATTGTGGCATTATATGTGGACAGGACGACTTTGAGAAAAATATTGAGAATGTTTAGTGGCGATTCTGAATCCGAGTCTAGAGGGTATGCAGACATAGGACCTAATACTTGGCTTTGTCTATTACGTTTTTATTATCATAAGAACAAGAAAGATAACACTTCATTAAAATATGTTTAAATAACATAACAAGACTGGATAACCCACATCGTGACTCCCCACTCCACAACTTAGGGGTTAGACCCTTCCGGAGTCCGATCACTAACATCTTATCGGCTGATACTTCAACGAGTGTAGATAGCTCTCACTTATTCAGATATGTCTTAAGATTTCGTAAGGCTTATTCATCAGACTTATTGGAAGCTCCAATGAAAGTTGGGATTCTTGCCTAATCTTCACTTACAAAGGGCGCATATATTCGACAAGACTTCCTTGCAAGACACTAGGTTAAATATCTTGTTTAACAATGGTGGCAAAATAATATGTAAAGAAATATTGTGTTTTAGGACCAAACAATATATAAATTTTCAATTAAGTATTAGTTCAAGAAACTATCGGAGACCTAAGAGATTTAAGTAATAAGAGATTCGCTAAAAATTCAAGTCTTCTTGGTATTGTGAGGTCATAGTAAGGACAATACTTAAATATAAGTTCAGCGGTAGTAGCTTATAGTTCAGGACGTATAAATTATCAAAGCTTAAAGAAACTTAGTTAATGCATGGTTCACTTCGAGCACTCCATGCCGCGCAGTGCACATAGTCTCATCTTCTGCATCATACAGTAAACTTATAAGAAAAGGCATATTCAGTACATATTATTTTATTCTTTTCCTGTTTTTAGGTGGCAAGAGCATAATCTGGGCTAGAATTATCGATGATGAAGCAAAAAATGATCCGTTTCATGGCTCAGGGTGGATTCTAAACAATAGCCAAGAATTAAACTTAGATTTACGAGAAATAGAAAAAAACAAAAAATAATGAGACACGAGAGAATCATCTTAAAAAAAGAAATACGACCGAGTGAAAATGCAATCCATGTAAAGTTCTATTCATATCTGGAAGATAAAATATGATGGTGAAACACTATCCATATTAGAGTAAACCGTTAACCTTCTTCAATGCTAGCAGAGTCCTAGAGAAAGATGTGTTTCGATAATTTATCAAGGACCGTATAAATTGGATACGTTTGATTGCGCACTTCAGGCACTTAATCAGTTAATAGCAACTGTATCTATCACAAAACTAAGATAATTTCCTTAAACTATCCATCACCAGCGAGCGTCCGAGAGGAATTATATATTCCTACTATAACCGTAATAGTGTAAACAGATGTATTTTTCTTGTAAATAAGACCTGTTTTATGCGATAAACTCATTAAAAATACTAGGAGAGAGTTCGCCTAAGAAAAAATAAAATGTAACCAGAGTGGACCTGCGCGAGCGTTGCAACTTCCTTCAATTGAATTCAATTAAACGACTTCTTCTCTTAGTGATCGTTAAATTATGAACCCTCTGCTGTCCTTATAATAGTGACAAGTGAAAAAATTATGTTAGTATTGAAGATAACACTCTCATATAGGCGCTGTCTGATAGAGTACTATAAAAAAGATATAATAAACAACATTTGTGATTTAAATAACTGTTAAGTTATGAATATATATAATATAAGCGTCCACCCTTTATAGTATATAGTAATACTTAAAAACAGATGATAGGACAAATAAGGCTAAGGGTAGAAATATAACGAACTATTTATGCTGATGAAAATATCATTTTATAATAATGCGGCTAAACGAGAGAAATTTAAAAGATATATCCTCAATGGTTAGTTTATGAAAAAATCAATACGGAGAACGATTTCTTCGCAAGATCAGAATACTAAGACGTTCTCAGTACAAAATATATACATATGATAAGTATACACAGTGCGCCGAGATAACAATAGGTATTTCAACGGGGGTGAAACCAACTTCAACGTCAGTCAAGAGAAATTGAAAGCGATTGAATTAAACGTCAGAATTTTATTTTTAATAGATAAATAGCTAAAGTTATATTTTAATCAATTCATATATTTATTATGTTTATCATTATTGAAATAAATATTTTTTTTAAAATTAATAAAGTAATTTACACTAATACTTTCCTTTACCTTAAATATTTTATCAATTTTAATTGTAATAGTTACTTTGTATATTAGTAATTATGATATGAATATTCCTGGCCACATCATAACAGAGCTAGAAATCAATTCTCAAACAATTCACACTATTCAAAGTCTAATCTCGATGAATTTTCATGAAATTAACTCAAATATTTTGAAGACGGGATTAACGCGCACGCGGACCTGAAAACATTCAATAACTTATACCGATTACCGTGTAGATACTTTCATTAGATTCTTTTATACCTGGATTATAAAGCGATCCCTTTTAAACCGGGGATTACACACTAACGGGCAATAAGGATGGCACTTAAGCCGTTGTCCGGTCTGAGCGCTTGAATTAACCCGAGGTGCCCAACGATATGGACATCATTTATCGAGTTAACCTATATATAATATAATTCCGATCGAGATTGACTTATCTAGAGCAGATATAGGCCCAACTCACAATCATATTTGTAAAAGATGTAGGTAATCATGAAACGTACTCATAAATATATAATTTTGCTGACTCGGAGGGTATTACGAGCTTTTAATCCGGTTGACCGAAGATGGATATATCGTAACTATAATAGTCCGATTGGTAATGGTGGTATTTATTAATAATTTTTTAAAATTTATATATATTCTATTTTTTAAAGTAAATTCAATAAAAATTCAAGTACGATAAAAGATTAACATGCAATAGAAAAGATTTTAAAACTAATAACTTACCAAGTATGATATAATATAAGTATCTATATATTTAATAATTACCAGAAAGCTACTGCATTATGAGAGAAAGTCACAGTGAAGAATCGATAACATAAAATTGAAGAGAATGATATTTTATTCATAAGAATTATTATTTATTATTTAATTTAAATACATAAGAATAGATATTGAGATAGCAAGGTTAAACCATAATAAAAATATATCTATATATAAAAGTTATAAAATTTATTTCAAGAAACATTCGCAAAAAATCAATATCACATCTGAAAAAATTCTTATGAAAAGTACATTTCTATTTAAATATATTATTGATAAAAATGGTATTATGATTCAAATATTTCAATAATTTTTTTATTAGAATAAATAAATAACTGAATTAATGTTATTTAACCAGATGAAATGATATTGCTTATTGAAAGGACGTATCATTTATTAACGCTCCTTAAACAGATCGAGGTAGAGTGCGCAAACAACACGTTACCATGTATTGAATTTGCATGAATAAATAAAATACTAAAAATTTAATGTCGTATTTATTAATTGTCCATAGTACACAAACTTAATTATGCATTTAACGCGCCGTTCTATAATGAGCAAATTTTTAAGACCGAGGTTTAATTTCTCTGACGAGGAGTTAACGAATGCGCGAGAAGTACCTGGAAAGGATCTATGCGCCCTCTACTAGATGAGATTGAAGTATCGAGTTGGGAACCAAGATCGTGGGCGAGAAAATTAGACCTAACCATCCAATGAATTCGCCATACGGGCAAAAGACGACTTAAAGTTGTGTGTATTCCATGAGGGAGAAAAAGAATTTCTATAAGATAGTGTAATTGGGTCACAGATCTGCCGCGATATGTGGTGCTGTCAGTCCACAGCCCACGATTACCAGGGCTCTAATGTGTCTAACGGTAATCTCTTTCGTTCTCTAACAGTGTCGATATGTCCTGGGTCCTGGGAGAGGCAAGGATCAATAATCAGTTACCAGGATTCAGGGAATTCTATCACGGGGAAAAGTACTGGGATCAGCAAGGGTTCAGGTATTGCCAGGGGAGTAGTTGTAACCTTAAATTATAATGACGAGGGAAAGAGAGGTTCGATTATAGCTTATAATTCTATCAGGCTACGCAACTGGGACTCAATTCATATCGTAGGCTTTGTTCTGGCATATGAGGAACTGGGAGTTACGCGGTAGTGGCCAATATCCTGACGATTCATCAGGTTGAAGGGAAAGTTATTGGGTCATAATCGAGTTTAGAATAAGTTGGAGCCTGGCAAAATAATGATTGAACTGAGATCAAGAGGAGAATCACAGAAAGATTGGAGTTCTCACGTATTGATAGTTTAGCATAGGTCCTAAATAATTTTTATAAGACTAGTCATATCCACACAAATAATTTGTGATACCGTAGTACAAAGAGCATTAAAAAGGACACTAAAGTGTAGATGACAGAGTAAGTAAAAACAGCCCAAAGAAAAAGTTCCGGAGAATATTTGAGAACTACTCCGTCCAAATATATATCATCAGGAGAGTCCGCAGCTACATAGTCACAGTCTCTGCAGATAGCATATTGTACAAACTTGCACGTACATATCTACATATGTATGAACATTTGCCTTTGGATGAAATTTAATGATGGGACAGTAGAAGAATAACCAAAGGGTTATTATCCAAGCACAATATAAGATCTGGAAGAAAAGTGTAACGATCTGTTACCAAACGACTGCCAAATACACTATCGGAAGAAGATGAAACAGAGAGCGCACGAAATGGATTGGCGCATGGTCAATGACACTGAAGAACATAGCTCAGCACGCCCGGCCTGCTTTGACCGCAAGCCTCGCGGAGAGAGCGGCGTGTAAATTGACCCCATCATCTAGCTTCATATGACTTGGAGCTAGATGGAAGAGGGGCCATTGTTGGAAACAGCATCTCTTCGTTTCTCCGAGGCGATGTTTAACGAAGCCATCTTGATTAAATTATAAAGATGTGTGTATGAAGAAAGAGAAGTGCGGTGTGTGAAAAAAGCTGGCGGGACATGAATACTACGAACAATAAGTAATAATTTCCTGAGACATGAACTGACGACATAAGTTGTCGCGAGCGCCAAAAACAACGAGATATGCGTAGCTTACAGGCCTTCTGGACGAGCGCCAGGAAACTAAGGAGCAACCACACTGCAAAGCGTAATAACATTATCACACTTTGAGTGCCTCGTCCGCGCAATTGTTTTTGAACTGACAATCCACGAGATAATACAACTTTAGGTCCTCCATTCTGTCTCCGCGCCCTCCTCTCGGGACCATTTAGCGTTGTTCGTATTCTGCTCCTTCTTCTCCTTTTACTTCCGGTCACTTCTGTTTCTTTCCTGTCTCTTCCCAGCTCTTCTCTCCCTCTCTGATCTCGCGTTCGATCCGCTTCGCTCCAGGTCTCACACGTTATCTACAACCATATCCCCTCACACACACTATCTATCAACCACTAGCAGATCGCTAAAGTGTTATAATAATAAAATCCTGCCTCCGCTAATTTTTCTGGAGTCTGCCTAACCCTATTAGGCCAACCAATGAAGGATTGTAAACGGGTTTCTCGCATCGCAAATTCCTTAGCTCGGAAGGTGCAGGTAAAGGGCGTAAGGTAGGCGTAAACTCGTAATCTAATAAATAATTATTTAGTTCGAAAGAAATTAGTTTAATAAAAATTTTTATTAATATCAATAGTCGTTGATGAAATATAATAGATTTCCACATAGTGCCTTATAACTTGTGTAGTATTTAGTATATATTATTTTTATACCTCACCCCTATTATATTTTTATACCCTATTTTTTAATCCTTACCCTATGTAAACAATCACAAGGTCTTACATCATTCGATGTAATCTCTGTATTGAGCATGTGTTGTATTTTTTACTGCTGACGTCTAATCACTAGCATTCTAGGATGAGAAATAATTTGTACGAAATGACCAAGATATAATTTCTATCCGTAGCTCTATCGGAATATTTTTCAGTTTTTATACTATCCACGAGCGAAGTAAGACGATATTTATGGGGATCTTATTTTAATTGTTCTTACTCTATCGGAGTATATCTCCTAGAATACACAATGTATACTGAGGATTATAAATGTATTCTGCTTAATGACACAAAATAGCGCATGGGCAATGGGTATTCTTCATATTATCTAAGATAAAGTTAAATAAACCTAACATTAATCGCAAATTCTGTTGGTAGGATATATTTAAGACCAAAACGGCTCATAATTTATCCTATGAGGTAAGTCGCCCATTAGGCATTTTCACCTGTTTTTTGCAGAAAGGCTATTCACACCCAATTCACGATACCTTACAGCTTGGTGAATTATATTTTATAATAAAACGCTTTAAGTAGCCGCACGAGAGTCTGAAGCTTTTAATCTAACTACTAGACCTTTCAATCTAATAAGGTTACGGAGAAGTTATGAATTGTAATATATGATTTAATCTTCATTCGTAGGAAATTTATATAGATGACGTCTAGATGACGGGTCGCGGATCACCAGTGGTTCTAGACTAGCGTGCGTAAGCGAGCGGTTTTAATATTAACTATAAAAATAAAAATAATATAAATAGAAAATTTAATGAAATGTCAATAAGCTTTCAGAATTCCGACTGGTTAAATAGAAAATATATTGTAATAATTGTCAAGTTTATTTAATACTTGGGCAAAAAATTGCTTAGAGTTGTGAACTTAATATTTTTCAAAAATATATAAATCAATCAGATTAAAATTTTATTTTTATTTTATTTTTATTGTATTTACTGACGTAAATCATTTACCTCGTTCAAAAAATAAATATATATTTGAATATAAGAGGTGTACAGGGAAGCTTGCATTTTCGAGAGAAACTTCCTTCGCCGAACGCAAGTCGAAAACAACGATGCGGGTTTGTGGAGGGTTCGGATCCAAATAAAAATTCTTACCCCAGGGGATAATAGGTAATCTAATGAAACCACAATAATGAATATGAAGAAAAAAGATATTATGGAATTGAAGAGAAATACTGAAAATCCTTCTGGGAAGAATTGGCTGAAGCAAATAAGATTTATGCTACCGAGAAATATTTTTATTTTTTTTTAAACTTAATGTTTCTTATATTCAGCGGTGAGGGGTTTAGAAATATAATGTACGTTTATGGCTTTCAGAAATTTTATAGTTGGCTAAGGGAGATAATGTATAGTGGTGGTGAAGTATATTTAATGGATAAAGTCACCCCAAATCAAATATTATAAATGCTTCATATTGTCGGTCACACTCTAAAATACAACCAAAACCTATATTTTATTCTAATCTGATTAAACTTGTCGCCTTAGTGAATTCCTATTTTTATTTATTATATGAGTTGACTGAGACATTCGTTCCCATCTTTTATATAAGTAACATTTTTTAAAAACTAATATGTAGTATCATAAAAAATATAGATATCAATTAAAACAAATTCATCACATACCTGATAAATAATTTAATAAATATAATATGGTCCTAAGAGGAAACTTAAAATATATTCTACAACCAGATTACCAGATATCTCACTGACTTAATAAGAATAGCAATAATATCATGCGCGATGTTATCAACAGCAACAGAGAACAAGTAGTAGATAAAGGTGGATTAGTAAACTGAGTTTCGCAATTAAAATAATATTTCAGTTCACTTAATATATATATATAATATTGGGCTCGGAAAGAAAAAAGGAATGAGCGAACTAAAATACTAAGGTAGCTAAGCACTCGATCGAAGGGATGTATCCGCACTCGACTTGGCACTGTCGGTAACTGATGGCACCGATGGCTCTCTCCCTCTTTTATAACTAATATAAGATGACTTTATGTTTAGCAAATTAAATAGAGAGTGAGCCTTATAATGAACGTGCAGCTTCCGGATTTTGGAAAATATAATAATATATTAACTTTTATCTCAAAAAGAGCCGTCACCGATTAATGAAACGTCTAATATTAGTAGACTTAGCAGAACTTTAGGTGATAACTGGTATTAGTCGGTAAGGATCTTAAAGTGCAAAATTATCTGAGAATAAATATATAATTTCGAACACTTTAAATATTTAATTTTATTATCATTTCTGAGATAATATTTATCACTATCGAGATTAATTTTTATTTTCACACCACTTACATCAGCATGGACATACTTACGAACTTAATATTACAGTATATCCCTTCACGAATAGACTGTATAATCACTATAATTGACGAGTATTATAGTCACGATTAGTTTATACTAAAAAAGGTGTCGCGTACGAGATACACCTTATATAGGTCTGATTTTTATTGGGTTACTAACAATACTGAAACGTCAACTATAATATTAGTGTCGCCTATCTTAAACGGGTAATACTGAAATAAGCAGCTGAAACGCGACAATACAATGCATTTCTATAAAGCTCAAGTAGTAACTATCGTCAAAACTCGATATCTATTAAGAACGTCTCAATATAAGTGAGAAGGACCCAGGGTAACTGAGTGATTACTGGGGGTTGTACTACATTGGTCCTGTATGATGTGGCTAGTGGAGTAGCAATTTCACCGCATAAGAAATAGGGTATATGTGGACTTTATAGAAATAGTTGTGTGAGACGAGGATTCTTCTAGAGGCGATCATTATCTTCTATCTCTCATTTTCTCCTAGTAGCACTGGAGGCAATCACCTGGACATTCAGAGGGCTATTTATTATATACGGCATAACCTTTGAAGACCAACGAGATACTAAATATATCCTCTGGAGAGGACTAGAAAATCTCTAAACCTCCACGAAAATCGAGTCAACTAATAAGGTATTTAATATGCAGGGTCAAATTGCGTATTCATATATATACTCTTCACACACAAGGTCAACCCCAAATACGATTAGACGTATATTGAGAGAGTTGAGTAGTAATCAGGAGGAGTTTCCCTTATTCTGATAGCACGTACCTACTTCTCATGGCAATATCTTGAATCTGTTTAATGTAACGATGGGTGGACGCCAAGTAACCGAGAGGAAATGTCACGTACGAGTCGCTGAGAACGGCGATCTTATCAAACTATATAATACCAGTGTACCTATAAGCTAAAACTATCTTTACATCACCGATTATGACGTCAATAGAAATATTTACTATTATAAGTGACGTCACTTAGTATCGGGATACACTGAGATATATAATAAATTATATAGTCGATATATGAGTCTATAAGTGACACAAATTCTCGAAAAAAAAATATTAGTTGAGGGATCATTTATAGAGAGAAATTGTGTCAATTATGTTATGCTAAATTAGAGAAATTTAAGATCCTTTAATATAAGCAGTTAGACCTTCGACTTTATACTTTAGAACACGTTCGACTTAGCCAGTATTAATGAGCCTTACGACTTATAAAGCTTAGACCTTTCGACTAGCACTATAAGATCCTAATCTGACTTAGCAACTTATGACCTTAAGCGACTTAAATAACTTATAGGATCCTTACGTTAACTTAGTCACTTAATAAAGTAACGCTTCGACTATACTTAGGCACCTTAGACTTATATCAGTTCCTCGAAACGTCACTATAAGTTCTGTGTGTTCAACGATGAGTTTTACCCTAAAAAGCGTCGGCCGATACTGAGTTATAATAGTTACTAGTTATTTTTCGAGTTCCCACTTCGTAAAACGTTACACATATTAATATAATGTTAGTCCGTCCTATACGGAGAATTCGGAAAAGTAGCTGAACGCTACAAAATAACCCCATCTTACTATATATTTTATATATATATAAAATAATATTAATAATATATATAATTATAAACTATAATATATATAAATATATATATATATTATACTATATGATAATAAGTATAGTATATTATATATATATATATATATATATATATATATATTATATATATATAATATATATATATATAAATACAAATAATAATATATAATATATATAATATTAATAATATATATATAATAATAATATATATATCTATATATATAATAGTATAATATATATATAATATATATATATATATTATATATATATAATATATATAATAATATATATATGAATATATATAAAGAATATATATATAAAAATATCATTATATATATATATATAGTATATATATATATAGTATATATAATATAATATAATATTATATAATATATATACATATATATATAAATATTATATATTATAATATATAATATATAATTAGGTATATATATATATTATATTAATATATATATATATATATATATAATATACATATACTAATATATATATATATATATAATAATAATATATAATATATAAAAATATATGTATATATATAATATATATATATAATATATAATATATATATAAATATTTATATATAATATATAATAATATAATAATATAATAATATATATTATAATATAATAATTAATAATAATAATATATATATATATATTATAATAATATATATATATAATATGATAATTATATATAATATATATATATATATATATTAATATATAATATATATATATATATATATCATAATAGAATAATATAATAAATATTATATATATATATAAAATAATAATAATATAAATAATAATATAATATATATATATAATAAATATAATATTATATATATATAATTATATATAGTATTATAATAATATATATATATATAATACTATTATTATATAATATATATATAATATATATATAATACATATTAAATATATAAAATATATACATATATAAATATGATATTAATAATATAGATATAATAGAATCTGAAAGATAATATGTATATATATATATAAATAAGTATAATATATATTTTATTATATTATATAATTTTAAAATGGCACAGAAGTGACCTCTTATTTTATTATAATTCTTTTCAAAAAGATTAAAAAAAACTAGTTATTTCCTTTTCTTTTTCTTTTTTACAAAAAAAATAAAATAAAAATTATGGGGATTGGTTGAATATTTTGTTAATTATTGTAGAGGCTAATTCATAATAAAAACTTGAGTAATAATTCCCCAATAATTGTACTTTATAAATAACCTTCTTTAAATGGTAATTAGTTAATAGACACGTCGGTTTTTTATTTATAATATTGATAATATAAAAAGATTGAGAAATGGAAGTTTTTAAAAAATTGACATATTTTACATTTTATATCCTTTTTTTTTTTTTAAATTTAAGAATTAAAATGTAGCCAGATGCCAGATGCCAGATGGATGCCTTGCCATTAAACGCAGTCATTATTAACAGAGTACATTCATGAGAAACAAAAGTCTTTAAAAGGCCCAACAATATGGAAATAGTTCTGATGTAATAAAATAATAATACAAAAATAGTAATAATAATTATATAGCATGTAAAAAAACAAAACAAAAGAAAAAAAGATTGATAAACGATAAAAATAGAAAAAAACAAAAAATAGCACTTTAAAAAAAAAACAAACAAAAAAAACGTATATTTACAGCTCTTAGATATATATATATATAATATAATATATATATAATATATAATATATATATATAAAATATATAAATATATTATATATATATATATAATATAATATAATATTTATATATTGTATAATATATATACAGATATAATAATATATAATATATATATATTATTTAAAATGTATATAGTTATATAGTTAAATGTATAAATGTGTATAAATTAATAAATAATATATATAATATATAATAATATATATATATAATACCTTTTCTGTTTACGACTCCGTCAGTTTAATTTTTTTTGTTTTTTTTTTTAATTATTCTAGTATGAGGGCTTCAATCATGTTTAAGTGTAAAGACAGAGATTAAAAAATATAGGACCTATAGTTCCTCCCACGTTTTTAGCTGCTTTCTTTTAGTTACAACCGAAAGTAGATCTGTGATGGTTGGGCAGGAGTCGAGGTCTTCGACTCCGGGGAACGGACAGGGTAGGACTTTCCCCCCCTCCGGGGAGGGTCCCGAACACCGCTCTTGATATTGGGTGTCGCGGAGATGGAAACGTCCCCCTCTCACCGTCGGCCGAGCCCCCCTAAAATTATTTTTGCTTTTTTTTTTCTCATTTACAAATACTCGTAGAATAACTGCTAACTCTAGGATATGTAATTGGTTTTTCTGTAGGAGTGTCCGCTCTTTTCGCGATATTTCATTTTTGAAACAATATTTAACATAAATGTAATTTAAAATAATTATTTAAAATATTTCGAACTTTTGAATCATGTCGTTACCACTGAAATTCATTAATTTGTACATATAGTAGCAATATATCAAAAAAAATCAACTAAACTATAAAGAATAAAACAAATGGGACCTAAATATATATAAATATATCCTATATGATATTAATATATATAGATATATCATATATATACTATATATACATATATATATATTATAATTAATATTATATAAATATATAATATAATTATATATATAATATATAAATATAGTATAAATATCAGAGTTAAAAAACAAAAAGATTATAAACAGTCGATAACAATATTAAAAACAAAAAAAACTTTTATTTAACAAGAAACGGTTTTAACTCTCTCGCCCCCCTCCCCCCTCTCCCCGTCCTGGTATATAATATTATATAAAAACATAGAGAATGTACGGTAAGGGGGGTTTTAGGGGTCAGAACCCCCGAAATACAAGACGTGTCCTAACTGGGAGTTCCAAATCAAGCAAACCAAGCTAAATTTTTACTTGAAGGCCAGTTATTGTAACACTTTTTGGTCCTTACAAAGTTACTTCATCCACTTTAGAACTATCAAAATAGTGTCAAAGAAGTCGATTGTGGATTTAGTAGAACATGTGAACACAATTTGTGTAATCTGATAGCCGTTTATGAATGAATGCTTTCAAATTCAAAATCTGTGTTACAGCACCTTTGAAAGAATTACGTGCCTTGCTCGAAAATTTAATGTAAACGATGTCGATCCCCCGAATGCTTCTCGCCAAGAAAGTCTGGTTTAAATAAGAGTAGGAACCTGACAATTAATTATAGACAAATGATGTGCATATCATTTATTGATAAAATTATTGTAAATTAGAAGAGCGTTCTCAAAAACATAAAGGACTATTGTACGTTCTTCACAAATTATATCACATATTGAACTCCAAGATCTGTTGGAGATTGTCCTGAAAAAGTTTGTTCCTAGTCCCAGGAAACTTGCGAAACTGAATTTAAATTATGAGACAGAACATGGATACAAAATTGTGATGCCAAAACCTTGCACTGCAATAGATGCATTGTCTAGTTGTAATAATACTATCTTCCCCAAAATATGGAAGCTACTACAAATATTAGCAATCTCTCCTGTTTCAACCGGCAAACTAAGAAAAGATCATTTTCAACATTAAGGCGTTTAAAAACGTACTTGAGAAACTCAATGGACTTAAGTTCCGTTGACAGGTCTAGCATTTACTTACATCACCAGGAAATGGAAGTAGTCCCGATTGCAGAATTACAACTTTTTGCACAAAAGTCCCAGGAGAGAAAAATTTGTAACTATAAGGTAAATTCTTCTATCTTATTTTCTATAATATATTATATATATATATATTTATATATATAGTATATATTCTTATATATTATAATATTATATAATATATATAATATAGTATATATAAAATATAATAAAATATATATAATATGCGCAAAAATTAAAAGTAGTTCAAAAAAATGTCAAATATCGGACAATCGCAGAAATCTGGCTCGTGCAGCCCAGCATGCCACGTGTACCTAAAAACCCAAGATAGAAAATCGCGGAAAAGTTTTCCACAATTGCTTTTTTATCATGTTAATGTTGTATTGTTAATTTTTTTTTATTTATTTTATATAAATTTTAAGAGGCTCGAGCCGACGGAGGGACAGAGGGGGACGAAGTCCACCATCTCCCCACTTGGGCGAGAGACCCCAAATCTTTGCTATTTAGTCTGAGTATTCCTTATTAAAAAAAAAAAAAAAAAAACTCGTTTGCAAACTTGTCGCACTTTCGTCTTTAAAGGATGGAAGAAAAATTTGATTAACAATTGTTCTAAATAAACACCCTTTAAAGGAGAAGTTCCTATATATATATAAAAATAATATATATAAATATAAATTATATATATAGTATAAAATATATATAATTAATATATATATAGAAGATAATATATATATATATATATACTAATATATATAATAATTAATAATATATAACATAAATAAATTCAAGAACCCCCCAAAAAAATGTTCAACCGTAGCCCTGTAATATATATATATTTATATAATATATAATATATATACACACACACATTATATAACTGCTTATAAAAATATTTAATTCACTTATAAAAAATAAAAAATAAAATATATATATATATATATAGGCCAGCATCCCGAAGAGGCAGGCAGTAAACACCACAATAACACCTACACGAAAAAAAATAACATTTTTGATTTAAGCAAGCAATTTCCCGAGGAATAAAAAAAAATTATTTTATTCTAATATTATTAATAACTCTTAAATATTAGTAAAATCTTAGGCCTGAAATAGTGCACGCTCTGATTGAAGTTACAGCCTGCAATTAGTCTCGAGAGCAAAGTTGCCAAATACCATTTTTTTTACGCTTTGGAGAAAATGTATTCTTTCTTTTATTATCCTGTTTAGGGGTTCAGCCGACGAGGGAGCAGAGGGGGGCACGAAGTCCCCCCGTCGTCCCCGTAGGGCCTGAGAAAACCGAACTCAATCCAATTTTAAGTTATTAAGCAATCTCTAAGTTTAAAAAAAAAAAATTCACACATTGGGCACCTTCTGACATCCATCGGATAAGGACATCTTCAAATATCAAAAAAACTGTAAAATTTTTAAAAATTTTTCACAATTTTAATTTTTTAAAAAAGCGTTATTTATTATTTTTTTTATATTCTCTCGGGTAAAAATTCTCCTGATTAATAAAATGATATTATTTTCGTGTAGCTGTAATAGTTTTTTAGTTACATGCCGGCCTTTCGGATGCCCTGACCATAAGTATATATATATATATATATATAAATATAATAATAATAATTATATATTAATATATATATTATTAGTAATATAAATAAATATATATTATATATAAATATAACATATATAAATAAACATATAATATATATTATTATTATTATATATATATTAATAATATAATATCAGTATATAATATATAATATTAACTATATATAATATATATAACTAAATAAATATTATATAATATATATATAAACATGGGCCGTAGGCAAGGATTTCAAATTAGGGGGGGCAAAGGTTGAATGATATACTTATCTATAATATTAATGATAATATATATAATAATTATATAATATATATATAAATATATTATTATAATATATATAATATATATATATATATATATAATAATTAAGTATATAATATATAATATATATATATATATAATATGGTCTTCAAAATTGTCCTGTAGATATTTTCTTTTATTCTGCAATTGTTTAATGTTTCCCAAGCTGAATATCAAACAGGGTACGCCTTCCGAGATTGATTAAACAGCTTTGGGCCAAATCTTATCGACATACTGAAAGTTCTAGTCCGAGAATAATGTCAGAGAAGAATCCAGCTTATATAAAGCACAAAGCTAGTTACTTTAAGCCAAATATGAAACAAAACACATTAAAACTTTAGAAACAATAAAAAATACTTAGTAATTAGCACCACCATTATCTATCGATGATGAATTTTAAGTTTTTTTCTACTACAATACCTTCAAACGTCGTCTGGAAACATAAGGTCATAATTCTTTTATTTGCCAAGATTAGTGGGGTCAAGTGCCCCCCTGCACCCCCCACTGCCTACGCCCATATTTATATATAATAATAATAGTTATAAGATATATATATATAAAGTTATATATTATATAATAATATTATTAGTATATATACTATATATATATAATATACTGTGTTTTTGATTGAAATAGTTTCGATCTCTCATCATTTATCTCTAAATCATAAAGAGATTTCTTATTTAATAAATTCAGATGACCTAAAAACAGTCTAAAACTGTGATGCTTTCATATAATTTAAATAATGTTTAACAGTAATCTACTTAAGAACATCGATGTCTATGTTCCTAGTATTAGGTTCTCTATATCCAATATCCGAAAGCTAGTTTCAAATGTTTTGATCAATTGACTGCTAGTTAGCTAAAATAAGCCCAATCTGCCTCCAAAAAAATGGAGTACTGTGCCTGAACTTTTCAGTAACGGAAATCCTTTTCAGAATCAGTGATCTAAAATTCTTCCGCAAAATAAGAATTTAACTTACCAAAAAATGTTTCTTCTAGTCTTTTATAAAACTTTCTTCTAATAGTTCTATTGATATAAATTAAACCAATACGTTGGATCGTCACAAATTTTAATGGAAATCACCTGCACTTGAAATTTACTTGGTTTCTTTTATTGCTTGTTTTTTCTTAATGAATTGACCAAACTCTTATCATATATACTATAATATAAATAATATAATATAATATATAATAGTATAATATATAGTATATACTATAATTATATAAATATATATAATTATAATATATATATATATATATATACCGATATAATATATATATTATTAATATATTTAAATATATATATAATATAATTATTATATATATTATATTAATAATATATATATATATAATATATAATATATATAATATTATATAATATAGTATAAATTATATCATATATTTATATTATATTTATATTTATATTAATATAATATATTATAATAATATAAATATTATATATGTATATAAATATATATATATATATATATTATTAATAATAATATATATATTATATACACATATATATAGAGTATATATATACTATATATATATATATATATATATAATTATATATATATATATAAAATAAGTATATATAATAACATAAATATATATATATAAATATATAATTATATAATATATATATATATAATATATAAATATATTATATATATATATATAGTATATATATCGAGGTTATACTTTTTAGGCTTTTATAGCAGAGTCTTGAAGCGTTAATTATGGAGCAACAAGCAGTTCCCTATTTTACTTTTAACAAATACCTTTACTAGTGTCATCAACTTAAACTACAAGAACAATAAAAATGGATAATAACACCCTGTCTTACACGCCGTTTTTTACACTTCCAGTATTGAAATAACTATTTCTCTTGTTTAATTATAAATGACTAAAATACTTCATATAAAGATTCAAAATCTGTAGGAATATTCATCTTATTACTTTTGAATAAGATAGATAGATAGATTGAGATAGATGATAGATAGATAGAATTAGATATAAGATAGATGTAGATAAATAAGTACCTGGCACTTGCGTCTATATATTTGCTAAACAATAATTTTTTTTTTTTTTTTTTTTTGTAGAACGGGTAACCCATAATGTTGATGAAAAAAAGAAAAAAGTCCGTCAACACTAAATAAGATTAATTTAATATTTATTCTTGTTATTATTATACAGAGATTTTATTAACTTATATAAGATTTAATTAACATATTCGGACCATGTTCAAAATGTATCAACTAATAAAACTCTTTCAACTTCCCTGATATTTTCCCGGTTGCAGTACCCCGTAGTACATACTTACTCCACTACACACGGCGCGCGCCAAACCACACCAGCGCACCTAACACACACACACACTGCACACATCAACGCACACACACACACACACACCCACGACCACACTACACACACACACACACACACACACACATTAGCAGAACAATATATATAATATATAAAAATATATATAATATAATAATATAATAAATCTATAATATAATAAAACTGATTTAACTATTTTTTATAAATATATATATTATTATATCAAACGGACCGCACCACGCGACCGAAACATAACTATTTGCAAAGCGGCTGCTGCGATATATCGCCAAATCAATCGTCAAACGCGTAAAGGCCTTAAACAATACTTTCTAACTTTTACTTCGACTGTCATCTCCACACCTTCCCTTTCTTCAGTGTGGAAAGTTGTACAGAAATATCTCTCCGCTATAACAGCTATCTACCCGCAGTCCATCTTTATGAACCTGATTTAGCCGATAAGGTCTCTGATTCAGCAGCAGTCGCAGATTTATTAGGATGTAGTTTTAATAGCAACTCGAGTTCTTCCTGCTTTACTGAAGCCTTCGAAAAATTAAGAATTAACATTGTACCGCCAAACTTCTTAACAGCTTAAGGGAAAGCTCATACCTATAACCACCATTTTACATTTACAGAGTATTGAACTGCACTGCCGAACTGCAAAGACTGTGCCCCTGGTCCAGATATCATCTCGTACATAACACTTCGTCTATTCACCCTTCTGCATCAGCGTTCTTGCTGGATCTGTATTGAATCCTCTTCCATTTGTGTGGAAAACCGCATTTGTTATCCCCATTTCCAAACTGGAAAGGATTCGGAGTTGGCGAATAACCAGAGACCCACCTCGCTGACTTGTCATATTTGCAAAATAATGAAGAAAATAGTTGCGAGCAGCCTTCTCCCTGTTCTGGAGAGCCACCAGGCTTTCTCAAACTTTCAGTTTGACTTCTGCACACACCGTTC
>JABUQX010015952.1:0-10000 GCA_015478945.1 Trachelipus rathkii | reverse complement strand
CATACATTTTTTATAAAAATTTAAAAAAAAAGGAAAAAATCTGAGCTTCCCACCGAAAGCAATTTCTGGAATTATTCTGCATTTTTAACTTTTTCAACAAAAAAAAAAACTACTCAAGTTTGCGGGTCATCCAGCTCACATGTACCATATAAATATAAAGATATATATATATATTATTATATATATATATATATTATATACTATATATATATATATATATTATAATATATATTATAATATATATATATATATATATATATAATTATATTTATATATATATATATATATATTAATTTATATATATATAATAAATATATATATATATATATTATATATTTATATATATATATATATATATATATATTATAATATATTATATAGTATCATATATATATAATATATATATAATATATATAATATATATATATTATATATATATATATAATATATAATATATATATATATTATTATATATTATATATATAGCTAAACGAAAGCTTAAAAATAGTTTTGGCCCTAAGGAACAGCATTTTTTATATTGAACGCATGATTGGCAAGCCGAATTATTGTCAGAAGTAGCGGAAGAAATTTATAAGTTAAGAATATATTAAAATATTTATTAATGGAACATTTGAACATTAAATCAAAAATTTTTTTAATTAAGTCAAAATTAATATTGAAAACACTTAAGAGGAGCAACAAAATTTTCTATCCAGGTCTCTCAATTAATTTTTATAAGATACAATGATTTTCATACTAAAATAGTGTGTGAAGCAAGAAAATTTTAGAAATAATTCTTTTAAATTTATTATGAATAACATTTAGTTTTGATTGGGATTACAAATTAATGGAGCTACTTCTAAGGTGATTTATGCTCGCTAATGGATGGATATTACGGCGCAGTCAGGGATTAATGAATTTCTTCGCATGGTCATTAGGGCCGGGCTAGCACCCGGTCCTTGTCCTTTGCTTTTTATTACTCCTGGACCAGCGCTTGGAAGAGTGTGGTAGTGCCTAGAAACACGATTTTCTGGAGAGCTCTGGGAGAACGAGTTTTGAGGCCTAATGGAAGAAGATGCTAGTTCTACCTGAAAGGGCCGAGAAATCCTACCTGAAGTGTTTAACTCGAGACTGGGTCCGAAAACCATTCACGCCGAGAATAGTCTTCTAGAGCAGGGTCTCCAAAGGTGGGGTACCGCGTACCCAGGGGGTACGCAGAGTGATCTTGGGGGTACGTCCAAAGCTAGTACCTCACGATCACTTGTGAGAGGTATGATCTTGTAATAATAACTGCGATATCATATATATATATATATCATATAATAATTATATAATATTATATATATATTAATATATATATAATATATATATATCACAAATATTAATATTAATATTATATAATATATATATTAAATTATATAGTATATAAACTATTAATATTATATAGAAAATTTATATTTGATAATATAAAATAATCAGAAAATATATTAATAAACTCGCGGGCAAATTTAATCGCATCACCGTATATAATCATAATTAAACTCTTTATTGGTAAATGTAAGGGCTAGTTGTATTGGTTTTATTGGTTCAACTAAACTAACTCGGGAGTGTTGCACAGGGTTATAAACGTATAAACCATATTTAACGACAGTGTGATAGGGAATTTAAAATGGCAATAATAAGAGAACAAAAAAAAATAATGGATAATGAATGACTTTTATTAATCAACAACAATATTCTGCAAATTAAGAATACTGTTGGAATGCGCATCAAATGGTCTAATAATCGGGTTGTTACCCCTCCTGGCCCTTCCAACTTCCCTCCACAGCTGAATTAATCATTTGGTTTGAAAATAGATCTTAGAAGAGATGGAGACTCAATTAAAGAACAGAGGAGAAATGTATAGTCAAACAAGACGTATGAGACAAAGCTCAGAACAAGTAGATAAGTAACCGAGAAAGCAATAGATTCCAACAAAAAAGGACAAATCGAACAACGCACTTATCTCGACAAATCAATCTCAAACATGTTCAATGGGATTTCATGTACGGGCTCCTCGCAGAAATGGACAGGAGTCTGATCCCTTACTGTACTTGGTGCTGTTTGGACGACCTGTGCAGTGTGCTGTGTGGAGTTGTCATGGAGTAACAAAAAATGGACGCCAGTGAAGGACCGCGAAAGGCACTATATACTCTTAGAGGACGTCTTCCGCATACCTTTCAGCCGTCAGCGTTCCTCTGCTCAATATGCAATGCCGTGCGAGCACTCAAACAAATGCCTGCCCACATCATCACAGAGTCACCTCCAAAAAATCGGGATATCGCAACTCCGATGCTTCCCGATCAGGAGAGGGCCGATGGTAGACCTTGTAATACGTACTACACGTTCATTCTGTCGTCTGTTCACTTACGCTCGGGAATGGGCACATGTCTGACCTCACGGAGCTTTTCTTTGTAGCTGTACGCTTGAGTTTGGCAAAATCAGTAGAATCAGTGTCATATCTCTCGGACGATTGCCCTTTCGGCAACACCTGACCATGTCATCTACGGTTTCTGCCAGTCTCCCCCTGAACCGACGAAGGATTTGACTGACCGTCCGATTGTTTCACCCCGAGTTATCTGAGTGCCACCTCGTCTCTGAGAATAGCCTGCCTTTCGACAGTGTGATAACTCCTATGGCACGTTCCTCTCTTCTCTGAAGATGTCTTTCCATTGTGACAGTCTTGGTCAAGCTACGACTTACAGCATAGCGATTTGTTTCGTTATGTGTTGGTGTCTTGCCATCTTCTTCTCCTATGAACGTACTTTTCGGGATTCCGTTAATTTTTTGGTGTTTGTCTTTCATTATGCATCTATAGTTCCAGTACACGTGTAGTTACATTACGGTATACACTAAAATTAGGTATGACCCAAATACAAAAACCTGCAGACATTTCCAAAATAAATAGAGTATTTACACATTGATATTTACGGTGATGGCTTAAACATATTGTCTGCTAGTTTATATATATTATATATATATAATATATAAAGATAATATATATAATATATAGTATATTTATTATATAAATATATATATATATATTATATATATATATATAATAGTATATAATATATATATATATATTATATATATATATATATATATTATATTTCCTTTCCATTTTTTCTTCAGCTTCCTCTTTGCCCAAGATTGGGTGTGTAAGCTGCTGTAACAGCATCGGAAAAGAGAAAGCAGTAGGAGAACAGGACAAACGTCGAAAAAGCCCAGCCTTACCAGCCCCTCTGTACCCATGAATTAGTGAGAGCTCGTCACAGACAGAAAATGCACCCTAGAGCTCATGGGACGCCTTACGGACCCTTACTATGGTAAATCGTCAGTGTAAGGTTTCATCCCTTGGCCCAGGTGGGCCACAACCATGCCCCCCATACAAAACCCCGCATTCTCTCCTATCATGAACCTTTATTCTCGCCTCGTGCCAAATTCACATTTCTCTCCTCAGACATTCGTTCACCGATCTCTCAATTCTCCAACGTTCTTCTCGGTCCTCCCAGCCGGCCGTCGGTCCAACACACTCACCACATACACCGCTTAACCAACCATCGCTATCATTCATTCCTCTGTCCACATACCAAACCAATCTCAACATACTTTCATTTTTCCATCTATTTCCCGTTTCTCTTCACGCACCACAAGCAACTCTCTCATAGCGTTCCATCATCCTCCTCTTATCAATTCTTTCACGATCTCCGTATGCACATCGCCCTGAAGTGTCCTCATCTTAACACTTGAACTTTACGATATATCACTTCTTATTCCCGACCATAGTCTCACTACCATACAATGACACCAGGTAAAACATACCCTCATGTAAGACCCTAGCGACCTCAAGACTTAGTCCTTTGCATTCTCACCAACGATTTAATTCACCAGCCACCTTCCTGCCATTCACAACTTTCCTCTACACTCTGCATCGCGTTCTCCTTCTCATCCACCACATAACTCCTAAATATTTAAAACTCCAGACACTTGGGTTCTGAGCTTCACATCTAACATAATTCACACTCGAGGAGTGTCCTCACTCACTCAACCCATAACCCTTTACCTTTCCACGTTGTACTTTCTAGCCCATCCTTTTACACACCCCTCCAAATCTCTCTACCAATCCTTTCAAACCTTCTTCAGATTCGCCACAAGAACCAAATCATCCCGCATATAATAGGTGGCGCACCCTCCACTCTAACTCCATCTCCCCATATCTAACACCATTTCCTGCATCCCCACCTCAAATTCTTTCATAACCCCAATCCATATACAAATTGAATACACCAAGGAGACATAACACAACCCTTCTATACTCAGCCTATTCAATCCTAAACCAATACCCATTACATCCATCTTTATATCTTGACACACGCTTACACTCGTCATTACATTACTTTTGTTCCATTCAGAAGCCTACCCACCACACCATGATACTCACTAACACCCCTGCATAAACGCTTCCCTTTAACTCTATCATACGCCTGTTGTCAATCCTATATACAATTATTTATTCTTCTTCTCCCTCCATTTTCTCATCATTTGTTTCAATGTAAGATTTGATCCGACACATCCTCTATCCTTCTAACGGTACACCTTGTTCTTACACACCAATCAGTCTTACGTCACACGCACTCTTTTCGACAAAATCTCCAGCATTAATCCTTCCCTACCTTACACCAGTAAACTTATTCCGCTATATTTTATTCTACTTCTACAGTTCCCCTTTCTCTTACCGCTTGATACTGAAGGGTACTATCTATACTCGCTCTCCTACGCGCCCAATCCCTGGATACTATATCCTCTTATCAAAAACGCATTTAATTATCTACACTCTCACTTCCAAATCCAATCAATCACCTCTCGCCTCCGTTCTTTGATCATTTTCACCAGTAATTTCATTCTATACCCCTGCAATGATCTTACCATTCTCAACTTTTTACTCTAACCCATTAAACCTCCTTTCTTGACTAATCACGCGCGGCATACATCCCCTTATATTAATATTCCTTTTTTTTCTCTTCATATGCAAAACTAAATAAATAGTAAAGCATTTTTCTAGCGCAAAAGATTTTTATTCTGCCATCAACACATCCGAATGAGTTTTTATCTGATATCTTTTATGTCGTACAATACTAAGTACATTCAAATAGGAATGATGTTTCTGGCATTAAATGTTCTGAAGTGTTTCTGTTCGTCCACATAAACATCTAGCCAATATACTGTACCTGCTGCCACTATTCCATGTGACACTCCAGCCTCTCTCACTCTGCCTTCCCACCTCAAAAAATCGGACAAGGTATTCAAAAGTTTTCTCTTCATTCAGTAGTTCGAGATCTAAGATGTCAACACCTATAGCAAGCTGTCTATACCTATTCATCCGAATACGTAATTCAAAAGCTGTGTTTAGTTGTCCATAAGGCTACTCATATATGCTATGATCTAGAGTTTCCCTTTATTGTAGCCTCATCTTAATCCTTTTCGCGCTGCTTTCCTCTCCACGTAAGCATAGCTGCTCCTACTTCCCTTCCGTTGTAAGCTCCTCATTTATCCATGATTCTTCCTCTCTTACCTAAACCTGTTTCATTTACCCTCTTGTTTTCCATCCACGTATCACTTTTTAGTGAATTTCTTTTTTCCCTCCTTTTAATCATTAAGAGGACTCTACGTTTGTCTTGATCTTCATAGAGTGCTTTTAGCAAACTTCAATACCACGCTGTCTTTTTTTACCTTTCATGCCGTTCAAATTCACCTCTCATTCCACCATTCATTCACTATTAACATTCTTACTTTCCTACTTTAGCACATCCACATACTTCCTTTGCACTAAAACTTAAAACCCAAATGCTTCTTCATGTTGCCCAATTTGTTATACAACTTTGTTCAGCATTCAACGACCGTTCTTAACTAGCGAGCGCTCGTTACAATACTTATCCTTATTATCTTGCTACACTTAACTTCTCACTCTTAATTAATTCTACCCACTTCCTTGTATTCACTTCCCTCGTCCATCCAAGCCCCCTAACTTAATTTTACATAGAGAAAATAATGAATCCAATAATCCATTTCCTAAACCCCTAACTTGATTTAAACAATCCAACACATACTTCAACATCCTCCTTCACAACACTAAAAATCAATCAACTTTTCAAGTTCGTTCCATCATCTACCTACACCAAACTCTAGTATACTATTATGATACCTTTGTTATTAAAGAAAGTATTACTTTACACACATAACCGTCTCTCTTTCACACGTCCGTCAGAATCAATCACCTTCTCATATAATATAATATTACAAGGCCTATAGGGGTATCAACTTAGAATTATTTTTTGTCTGAGGGGTACGTCCCTCTAAACGAAAAAGTTTGGAGACCGCTGTTCTAGAGAGTCGCTCTAGGGGGTTAAGAGTTCGGGGCCAGAGGAAGATGATTGCTGGACACGACTGACAGGGCTAAGCCTTCCTGCAGTGTTGTTAGAGATTATATATATTATTATACATAGTATTTATATTATATATATATTTATATATTATATATATATATATACTGTTACATATTACTATATATGTATTATGTATTATATTATATATATATATATATATATTATATATATATATATGTATTTCGATAGATTTGATATAACAAAGTAATTTAAAACCACTGAAAATTCAACCATCTCGAGAGCGAATCAAATTCTTAACATTCATGGAAACAGATAACAGTGATGATGACACATCTTTTTTGGGTCGCCTTTTTGTTCTTTACTTTGTATATAATTTTACCTTTTTATTCTTTAGTTCTTTTTATTTTGTTAAAATAAATTTAGTTTTATTGTTAGTTATGAGGAGGAACTGCGTTAAAGTTCGGAAACGCTCAAACGCTTATTTTTTTAAAGAAATTTTATTTCCCCTGTTTATTTCTTAGTGGTTTAAAATTACTTTGTTCCTCAACATTATGGTCTATAATGAAGGTTGAAGTAAAACTTTTAAATTTATTTGTTAATATATAAATATTATATACATAAATATTATATGTAATATATATATATATATATATAATATATAAATTATATATATATTAGTTATATATCATATAATATATATATATATCTATACATATACATAATATATATACGTATATATAATAATATATAATTATAAATTATACAGTATATTATAATATAAAATAAATTTAATTAAACATAATTAAAAATATATATATATAGCGGATATATATATATCTATTATAGACTTTCTATTCTGTATGCGATTCCAAATAATGCACGCTGGCAAAACTTGGCATCCCTCGTACAACATTGCTGATTTGTCGACGACAGGGCATCTCTTTCATCGAATGTTCCTAGTTTGGTGAAAGGGAATGTTGTTGGTGTGCAGATGTTGTGAATATGGTCTCACGACGGGAGGAAAAGGTTTTCAATAGTAAGTTATTATGTTCGCTTATACTGTAGGTGCGTGAAAGGGGACAAGGAGTTTGAAATGGTGGCTGAATATTGTCGAGTAACCTGTTTCGTTTTCTGATTGTTAATAAATTTTGTCGTTTTGGTAGTATACTGTGTCAACGGAAGGAGATGTCTTGACAAATGAGGATCGCGGACGTGCTAGTTTTGGAGGCTCAATGTTGCAATTGCCCCCGCCGAAGTCTACAACGAACGGCTTTGAAACTGAACGTGAGCGCTACGTCCGTTCACAGATTGTTTAAGGACATATGTGGATGTACCACCAGGATTGGCAGGTTGGCAGTAGGAAGCACTTGACAACCCAGCATATGCGATCGAGGTGAATGGATTATATACATTGTGTTGCAGTGGTGTACAATCCAGATTTCCTAAGGAATATGTTGGCTCATCGCGACGAATTGTTAAATCAATCGGCAATACAACTGCTTCTCTTGTTTTGAGCGGCAGATGGTAATGTCAGAAACCGCTCCATAGTGCACGTGTCACGATATGGTGTGCTGTCTCAGCACACGGTTTATTACTCCCCTTTTCATTGAGGATGAGAAAGGCAATTCTCTTACAATCAATCAAAAATGCTACAAGGACATTGTGATCAGAATATTTCTGCAAGATTTGAAACAGTTCTGTCGAAAAGCTTGCCTTCATATGAATAGACAGTGGTATCAATCAGGACGGACATCAGCCATAAACAGCTCGGAATCTCTAGCAAGCGAACATTTCATACCCACACCATCTCTCCGCTGATCTTACCCCACATGATGCTGATTTGGGGAAAATGTTAAAGGGAGCGTGCTCAACCGTATAGATCAATTCATAACTGTTTTCTGCTTTAACACGAGTAATCGTTGTAATTTAGGCACATAACCCCCCCTTTTCTTTTGTCTTCTCAATTTTCTGATTGGCTCTCTTCCAGGATATGTTTGAGAATCTGCGTGAACGATATGAATACTGACTATAAGGGCGAGGCTGTGACCTCTTCGAACACTTATATTACCAACGTGGTAATTACACTTAATGTGTGTAAGGTTAGATTAAAACTTCCTTTTAGAAATATTGACCTCACCGTATATACCAATAACTTTCTCTTTTATCTTTCAGTATTGATAATTTTGTCGCTACTGTTTATGCTATTAAGAACCTGTCTTTATGATTTAATTATTAAAACTTTTAATAATTTTTTTTTTAAATAATTTTACAATAGTTTAATATTTCCTATAATATAACTTATTTTTGCTGTGCAGTTTTTGACAACCTACGCAGTGAAATTTTTACACTTATCTATCCAGCGGAGCGTTTTCTTTGTGACCAATAATCTCAAAATTGCTTTATGACAAGTAAGTAAGCAAGTTACTGTTTGATGATATGCTTATCTGCTACTTTATTCTTCATTCAATTCCTGTTTTTTTTGTAGATTAACTATTCTGGATTGTTATCGAGACCATCAAGCATGTTCCATCTGTTTTTTTTCAGACAAATTCAATTGGAACAAAGGCAAAGACATCAGTAAATGGGATTGACTATATTATCAAACTTGCTTTTTAAGTGCATCAGATACCTTTGTCATGCTTTTTAGGAAGGAGAAGATATAATCCCGGATGTTGACATGTGTAATCAACATTTGGCTTAAGGGAGCTACATGATGATGATGTATTTCTCCTTGAAATTCTTCCCTCTTCAACCTGGGGATGTCGTTCGGCACTAAATGTTGAAAGGACATTAATTCATTCAAATTACGCATGCTTCACATTCTAACTCGACATGATTGAAATTCTGAATCACATGAATCTTTCTGCTTTATGTTTTGGTTTAGAAGTGAAATTTAATGGTAGACTTAATTAATCAAGTTAATTCTTTGTTTTAAGCAAGAAAACATGTTTGTGCTATGATCAGTATTCTATTAGCAGCAATGATGATGTTTAGAACAAATTGTCACACCTGAATTTTGGTTAAATTTATTTCTACTAATTTCATTTCGGAACAACTCTCGCGTGTAAGACTCAACCTATCTCTTGAACTTCATACCGATGTAAATTTTCTTACTTTGTGTCAGTTATTAACGAAATTTCCTCCTAACCAATACAGCAATATGGATCTTAATTTAAATAACAAGTTTGATAAGCCATAAAGGTGATTAACAGTTCGAAGTCTGGAAGGTGGGTAGTAAATGAAGAATTAAAGTGTTTGAGTTTGTGTGGGGAAACACCTAGCGACGCAAGGCTGGTAATGGTGGTGTGATTTACTATAGGGGAGTGAGCGGCTTTTTTCTCACTGTATTCAGTCAAAGTTTGGTTAACAGAAAATGAAGAAACACCTTTTTTCTCCAGATCTTACTTACTTCAGATTATTCCTGCACTGAGATAAAGTGTCATAAATACGCCATTTTACTGTAGCGTACATGTCATCACAGAGATAGCACAAAAGAACTTGGGACTGTGTGAAAACCGTTGTCACACGCCCTTCTTCTGAAGACGAACATGCGT
>JABUQX010015951.1:0-40616 GCA_015478945.1 Trachelipus rathkii | reverse complement strand
TCATGTGTTTGTGGAGAGAGATTATATATATTATATATATATATATATATAAGTGCTCGCAAAAAGTTTCATGCACCTTTTGAAAATTGCATTTCTGCATATAAAAAACCTTGTAAAAAATGGGTAAATTACCTTATTAGTAATTTTTGTCATGTGTCCTTTGGATTTGTAGACAGTTTGGCATTATTCAATTCATCCTTTTGGCAAAGTTCCATATGTTATTTCACTGCACCACGCCATTCCTAGATGGCATCTATGTAAGATTATCGACATTAGCCGCTAATACAAAGAAGTTGAACCATGTTTGATGTGCCAATAAATTTTCAATACGCGTTGAGTGTCAGCTATTTCCATGCCAACCTGAGCACATCATATTTTTCTGTCTGACAAGCACATTTATGTATTACCCAAGTATTACTTATGACATGAGCCTGCACTATCTATGCCATGATTGTTGTTTGTAGAATCTTCCATTGCCATCTGACAACTTACCATATTAGCATTGTTGCAAACATACAATATTAAAACTATGAAGGTGACTCAGTTTGCAAAGAACGACGAACGATTCATTAGTGTGTTCTTAGGAGAAAAATATAGGTTCACCCCATGTAACTCGAAGAGGCAATCGCCAAGAATTCATCACTCATGGGGAGGGTGTTATCGATTGTTTTTTAATCATGTATCTATGTCCACCCTATTTGAGCCTAATATGCTCTCGTAACCTTTTGGGCCGTTCTTTGGAAAAGGTCAATACAATGTTTATTCATCGCATAAATAACCCTTTCCTACATCTTTCTTTCCTCCTATCTTCCAGTTCCCCGTGGTCCCTCACAATAGTCTAAATCTGTATGTTTGCACCAAATGGGGAGACGTTTTTACGCATCTTCTGTATGTATTTTTTGAAAATTCTCAGCATGTACAAAATAAATGTTGCGAGAGCGATTAATAAACGGAATATGCGACTTGAAATTGTTAACTAATAAATGTAATTTTCAATAGTGATTGGATACTTTTCCGCCGCCACTATAATATATATAAATATATATATATATATATATTATATATATATTATATATAATTATATATATATATATATATATAATATTATATAATATATATATATATATATATTATATATATATACAAAAAATACCTTTTAAAAAAAACTACCTTTTTTTTCGGGCTTTATCCCCTATGCAGGGGGTAACACCGGGGGGGACCACAGGAAATCGAACTTTAAGGCCGGCCTATCCCAAACCAGCGCCAACCAAACGTGTTCGCAGTCAAGTGTTAATTCTTGCCCCCAGTTAGATAAAACCCAACTGCTCGGGAGGATTTGAACCAGCGTCCTCTGGTATGAGAGGCGGTGGATCAACCTCCTGCGCCACGAGGCGTATATATATATATAATATATATATATTATATATATATATATATAATAATAATATATTAATATATATAATATATATATAATATAATATATATATAATTAATATATATATATATATATATGAATCATCATCATCCACCACCATTTCCCCAAGGATTGGAGGTGAGGTGCATCACAAACACCGAAAAAAGGAAAGTAGTAGAAGAATATGACAAGTCGAAAAGAAAGCCAGCCTTACCGCCCCCGTTATATCTTTTTAGGGAGAACTCTTCGCAGTCAGGAAAAAATCCACCCTAGAGCTTCACGGTACGGCGACGGACCCTCCATGGCATATCGTCAATGTAGTAGAGTTCATCCCTTAGCCAGGTGGGCCACAACCATACCCCCTCAACAAAACCCCGCCATTCACTCCTATTATTGCACCTTTATTCTCGCTCTGCCAAAATCTTATTTCTCTCCTCCAGCATTCCTTTACATATTCACTTTTTCTTTGGTCTCCCAGCAGTCAATTCCCAACACACACCTATATCATACCACTTAACCACCCGACTACCTCCATTCCTTTCCACATGGACCAAAACCATCTCAACGTACTTTCATTTATTCTATTCACCCCTTTCGCACACCACACAACTTCTAATACGTTTATTCCTCATTTTATATCAATTTCTCACACCTAACACTCCCCTTAAGATTGTCCATTCTGAACACATTTGAACTTTAGATCTATACCTCTTATCCAGGCCAAATAGTCTTCACTACTATACATTAACACCTGCAAATAACATATACCCTCTTATGTAAATTTCTAATTTCTTCAAGACTTATTCCTGACATCCACCAACGATTTAATGTCACCAGCATCTATCATGCCATTCACAACTTTGCTAATACCCTCTGCATCATCCATTCCTTTCATTTCCATTATATATCCAAATATTTTAACTCAGACACTTGTCAGCTGCTCACCATCTAACATAACTTCACACCGAGAACGTCCTCACTCACAACCATTAAGCCTTACTGTTATCTACGTTTACTTCAAACCCCCTCCCTTACACACCCTACCAAATCTCTCTACCAATCCTCTCAAAACTCTTCAGATTCACCACGCCAAAACCAAATCATCCGCATTATAATAGTAGGGCACCCTCCACTCCCCTCCATTTCTCTATCATTTCTAACACCATTTCCCCCTAACACCCCACCTCTAATTCTTTCATAACCCCATCCTTATACAAATTGAATAAGCAAAGAGAGAGAACACATCCCTGCCTAACTTCTCTATTAATATTAATCCAATCACTTTCGACATCATTTATTCTTACACACGTTTCACTATCGTCATACATATTTGATTCCATTCAGAGCCTACCACCAACACCATATATCAACTAACACCTGCCATAGAGGCTTCCCTATAATGCCTATCAATTACGCCTTTGCAAAATCCATTACCAAATACGAATTTATTCCTTCCCTCATTTTCTCAAACATTTTCAATGTAAAGATTTTGATCCCACACATCCTCTACCACTTCTAAACGCACCTAGTCTTCACCAATCAGGTCCTTCAGTCACTTGGAACAAACTTTTGACCAAAATACCAGCATATATTATTCCCTACAACACTCATTAAACTAATTACCCTATAATTCATAGTTACCCTTATATATGGTACTATTACTGCGCTCCTCCAATACCTCGAAACTATGCTCTCCATAAACGCTTTGTTTACACAACTTCCAAAAATCCAATCATCACCGTCTCGCCTCCGTTCTCGATCATTTCACCAAAAATTTCATCTATACTTGCAGATTTACCATTCCTCAACTTTGTCCCTCTTCCCATTACCTCCTCCTTACTAATGACCTCATCCCCAAAATGCCTGTTCCTTCTTGCCACATCAAACCCACACACATCCTATCACCTCCTTCATTACTGCCAATGTGATGCAGGATTTTCGAAGTGTTTCCTTCCACACTCCCCTCGCATCCATTTCTTAGTTGCGAAAGCACCCTATTCATCATTCTAAGCAGATTCCCCTTATTCTTCTTCTCTAAACCTTTTCGCGCTTCCTTCCAGAGATGTTTCCTATTCCCTTGTAATCCCATTTCATCCTTCTTCCAAAACTGTTCATTTACCTCCTTTTCCCCAGATTATGCACCTTTAGTATTTCTTTTTTCTTCCTTGTATTATTCACAAACATCTTTCTTTTTGAAACTTCATCATGAACTTAGTACATTCACCACCTCGTTTTACTTTAACCGCGTTGGCACACCTCTTCATTCACCATTCACTGTGAACATTCTTACTTCCTGCTTTAGCACATCCACATATTCCTTTTTCACTGCTAACAACTGCTCCCTTCATTTGTTCCCAGATTTGATCAGTTTCAACTTGTACACATTCAACTAATTTTTTTGCAAGCAAATACTTATCTTATCCTTATTACCTTGCTCATCAACTTTTCACTCTTAATTCTACCCGCTTCCTTCCTTTCACCTTCCTCTCCACCAAGCCCCCACTATCACTTAATATTAATAAAAACAACATAATGATCCGATAATCCCTTTCCTAACATCCTCCTGATTTAAACTCCAACACATACTTCATCATCCTCCTTCATCAACACAAATCAATCATACTTTTTCACTTCGATACCATCTCACCTACACCAACTCTAGATATATATATGAGTACTCTGTATTTAAAGAAAGTTATTATTTACACACATACCTCCCCTCACAGAAATCAATGGCCTTCCTATATCATTCTTATTTTCTCCCGACACCCCCAAAACCACTTATACCCATCCTTTTATCACCTTCAACCATTTAGGTCACAACTTGTAGCTCCCTACTCACCCCATCCAAAAACATCATTCAGATTACCCAAGAAAATCGCACTCTCTTATCACCCTCAGATATACCATATGTCACAACCACACATACCTGACCTGTTCGAACTTAAATTTAGCCATTAATTCTAGTACTTGCACACACCAAAATCAACCATAGCTCTGTACCACAAGTCACTCATCAGAATTGCAACCCTTCTCTCCCCCTCTTTCAAAATTTTTTTTTCCCCCCACCCCAGCACACACACATTTCACACCACACACTATTTTTCACCGTTTCCTTTCATCTTTTTGTTTCAATTAAATAGAGCAATTCAAATTTGCTCTTTCTAATATATCCATCACCCTTCTCCTCTTCTCCTCATCATCCTCTGACATTCCATGTACACGTACGATTCATACATTTTCTGGCCGAAAGATAGAAGTCTGTTGACGTCGATTCACACCTTCTCCGAGGCATTGCATTAGCATTCCTAGCGAAAAGTAGGTAGTAGTGGACAGCCCAACCCGACTACCACCGTCCCTTTGTTCGCCTCTGCGACACGCAAGACATACGATGTGAGCAATTTTCTCCCCCGCATATATATATATAATAGATATAATATATTATATATATATATATATATATATATATATATATATATAGATATATATATATATATTATATATATATATATATAAAAATATATATATATAATATATATATATATAGTTTTTTTATATTATTACTTTTTTTATGAATATAGCTACAAAAATTCTGGTCTATTAATTGTACCTAGATTATATCTAATAGGGTTACAGCAATGATAGGAAGGGAAGGACGTGGCCGAGGTTGGTGTCGAGACGTGTGCCGAGATGGCGGTTCCCAGAGACGGTCCTCTGGACTGGAGTTGGCGGCGGGACGCTACCAAGACAACCGGGAATACAGCTGCTGGTGGTACGTTACTTTGATGATACATCTAGGAGCAGATAGGAGCGGGCGGGAGAATTCTGAGGCGGTGGCCGTTGGGGGAGGAGAGCTGGGGTGGATTGAATACGGGTCTTCAGACAAGGCAGGGCGGTGGTGGGGGCCTCCAACCACCACACCATTAATCACGACCAGAGAAATGAAACATCATGGACCACCGCAAATTACCAATCACAATCACCGTTCGGGGACATCTGAAAGGGGGGGTAGGAGGGACTCTGGTAAGAAGTAGTCTTTTTTTCTATCTTCTATTAAAAATTCCTCCCCCTATCAAGGACCGGGGGGACGGAATTGCGGTGTGGAATTAAACAAAAGCAAACATGAGAATATAAATTTGTTATATTTTTATTATTACTCCAACTTTTATAAATTCATTTTGAAATCGGTTCCAAATTAAATTTTTTTTTTCTTATTTGGAAATCAGGATGACGTTAGTTGTTATTACAGTACTCGCAATAACTTTATGATATACCGTTTATTTTCTTTCTTTCTTTTTTCCAATCTGGGAGATGAGTTGAACATTTTTTATTTTTGGAACGTATTTTTTGAATCGTGGAGAAATTTATTTATTTAACAATGACTTCTCTAAAAAGAGAAACAATAAAAAAAATTCTAGGACTAATTCATTGATGCGGATACCATTAAAAAACTTCACACAACTTGGAAAGTTTGTTGTTCCTTGTTGTTTGATGAATTGAGAGCTCCACTGACTTCTGTGACAAACTTCTGCATGAATACTTTGTATATCAAATGCCCTCAATTTCAATTTTATCAATTTCTTTTGCTTCTAAATATTTTTTTTTTTATATAAAGAGTCTGATCTTCATGAAACGAGATTATTTTTTTTTTCTTTTTTCTTTTCTGAAGCTTTTAAAAAAGTTCGAAAATTAAAAACTTCGTATTTCTTTCGGGATAATCCCATCCAAGAAGGGGAAATTAATTATGCATAAATATCAATGTTAAAAAATATAATTTTCCAAAAATTTCAAGTTATCTAATCAAAATGCATAAGAAAATCATCAGTCATAAGGAGGTTATAAACTTGTGAAGCCATATAATAATAGTATAGATGAAAGTTTTTCTTCAGCATATTCTAATTTAGTTGAAATCTTTTGCTACAAGCTTATAAAGGTAGTAAAATTGCTTTTCCTTGCTTAAAAGTAGATTCAAATTATTTTAATTAAGACCTCCTGCTCTTAAATTCTGAGCAATATAGAAAGAGTTTCTTGTAACATTTTTCTACAACAAAAAGGCTCTTTCCTTGTTACATGGTTGTACTCTTATACAATCTTGAGTTTTTCTTTCTATGGTGCACATTAATATCATTATTTTATGCACTCATACTTACATTCCCTGTATTTGAAGTACATATAGTACTATATGTAAAATACCTAAAGCTTCAGCTTAAATTTACATCGTGAAAAAGCTGAATGAAGAATCGTCTTAGAAAGGCGAGATGAAAGATATTGTAGCCATATATATATATTTTTTTTTTTTTTAAATATGGATGGTAGAAATGTGTTAATATTAATTCTTAAAAACATGTGTCCAGCTATTTCAAGCATTTAAAAGCTTCTGAATTATTACAGACATTAAGAAATCATTTTTTGTGAAACCGATGTTTATGTTGTCCACTCTTAATCAATGGCTACATTACTCTTGTTGGTGGACACGAGTACCAGTTGATATACCATCCAAATCAAACGTGTTTCAACGTTCAAAAAAAAAAAAGACCTAGGATTGATTTTCCTTACTTTTTTTTATCTTTTGTAAGGGAAAAAGTTTTATTTTTGTAGTTTGAGAATTTTCTTGCAAAAGTTCTTATTGCATGTATACATCAATTAGCTTTTTACTTTTCTTTTTTTTTTTCTCCTCTTTAGTTTTTTTGGAAGGTTACGTTTTTTTTTTTTTTTTTTACTATCCATCATTTCTATTGGCTTTTGTTTTCTTTTTTTTTTTTTTTTTTTTTTTTTTTCATTTTCTGTTGAAATTTCTAGTTAATATTATTAAATTATACTTTTTAACCCACTCAATGTATAATAAGCTTCGTGAGTTGGTGTAACGTAATTACTTCACATGAGCTTTGTACTGATTTAATAATGATAATATTTAATCCTGTTAAATAGGAGCAAGAAAGGAGCTTGCAAATAATTAGTAGAAACATTTTTCTTTATATGGCGAAAAATATTGTAAAGTAAATTTAATTGTAGAGCAGATGCACTTTCTTGCCTCTATGTAGACCTAAGGCCAAAATATCTGGAGTAACTTTTGGTAACCTACCGTCTTACTTTTTTTTATTTTTTTTAATTCAGTAATTTGAGGCTAATTTTGTTGCCCAGTTCAAAGTTTTGCTTTGTGGCTAACTCATTTACTACATTCGGCTTTCTTTTTGTTTAATAAATTGCACTTGCTTTGTAATGCGATACCAAGTTCTCCAGATATTGCCATTTAGTTTATATTTAACGTATTATATAAATATATATATTATGGAAATTGTTCGGTAAATGGAACCTTTATTCCAGTTGTCAAAATTAATTCTCAGCTTAAGATTGTAATGTTAAAAAATCTCTTAAATTTTATCATTTATTCGAAAGATTATAAGAAGTTTGAAATGCAAAAGTTCGAAAAACTTCTGGACTAAAGGTTCTATTTTGACACAGTACATATGAAGGACGTTTACTATTAGATAATTTGGTTTTTAGCGAGTTGATTCATCACAATGTTAAGGATAGTTTTATTATTATTATTATTGTTAAAAAAATTTGAGAAAGTTTGTGAAGTTGATAAGTTTAAGTTAAGTTGTAAGTTGATTACTCTAGAGATGATTCAACTCCTTAACACCTCATTATAAAAAACTAAAACCTTATAAGTATAGGTTTAAAAATACAGTTTCCTTTTATAACTGATTGTGAAGAACGCCGACTTTAACAATTAGATATTAAAAAAAAAAAAGATCTTGAGACTTGCTAATGGGAGAGTCAGATTCACTAGGACCTGACATGCCTCGTATTTTTTTTATTCAGTTCTCCCCCCCCCCCCGCACAAGTTTAGGTCGTTAGGGTATTTTATCATGGTAGATAACATCTCTGGCATTTCATTATTGTTGGTCTGCGTTGAAAGATTTTTATATATAGGTATATATATATACACCCTCAAACTGTTTACCCTATTATTTCTTATTATTTATAAATGCGAGACAAGTTTTTGGTCTGGGTATATTTCTTAATGTGGTAATCTGGTTTTTGATCCTGTAAAAAGAGAAGAGGTAAAAATCATTTAAAAGAACAAGAGAGCCTTAAAATAGGTCATTTTAACATATTCGTGGATTGTGCGAGAACAACCTTTGGACTTTGACTATGTTCCTTAACTTAGAAATTCAGAACATTCCCCTGTCTAGTCACTTCTGATAAGAATATATATATATATTATATAGTATTATATATATATATTATATATATTATATTGAATATATATAACGATATATATATATTTATTATATATTTATTATTAATATTATATATAATTATATATCATATAATATATATATATATATATATCATGAGTATTAAAAGTTATCATTATTATTATTATTTTCATTGTTCATCATACTAATCATCGTCATTGTCACTGGTCAAGTTCATATCCAGAGGTGTTCTCCTTCAATTGTATTGGCAACAACCAAATGTTTGTGTGTGTGGGCTTTAGCTTTTTTCTTTCTAACTAAATTACAGAAGAAATATACTTTATATTTTATTTAACCAACCATTATTTTTATTATTAGTGGTTCTAAACGTTTTTTTTTTATTAAAATATTAATATTGCTAATTATTATTATGTTTTGAATTAACGCTGCTACCTTTAATAAATTTTTTTTTTAATTTTTGCTAAATGAAACCGCATTCATTCTGGTTTGTTTTTTTTTTTTTTTTTTTTTTTTTTTTTTTAATTTTAAAAAAAAAAAAAAAAAAAAATAATAAAAAAACTAATTTGTTGTTATGATTCCTGATGATGATGATAACGTTGAAGAAGACTTGAAGGAACTGAATGGGTTTTTCTTAATCTGTACTATTTGTTTGCAAATAGTTTTTTTTTTCTTTTGTAATAAAATTGAATTTTAAAAATTGAAAAAACAAACTTGTTTCTTTGCTCCTCCTCCTATTTCCAGGGTACTCACTTAAGCTTGAGTCTTTATTTTTAAACAGGGCTGGTTTAAGTAATATATAGTTTAAGTACTATATATATATATATATATAATATATATTATATATATATAATATATATATATATATATATATAAATATATATATATATATAATAATATATATATTATTGTATTACAGAGGTGGAAAGGGCTGCCTCCGTAGAAATTTGGACAATAATAGTGACGTCGGAAATGACAAAAAAAAATGTTGTATTATGTATGCATATTTTGAACCGTAGACTCGAGTTAATTCTTTTAAATGTTTTATGTATAGTCTGATAGTCAATGATTTGTCGTATATTATAATAATTATAATGAGGAATACTATCACAGCGGATATAGGAATGTAATGAGATGGTATATATTATTCGTAGTAAGCTTCTTTTCACATAAAAATATAAAAGAAACTCGAAAAGGAGAATAATTAATAAAAGGGAAAGAAAATGTAACTTTTTCTAGATATATGTCATACCTCTCTTCATTTTTGTACTTGATTCTTAGATGCGAAATGTCAAAGGTTCAAGGATGGCTTACAGTTAATGCAATATATTTTTTGTTTTCAGTTTGAAGTTCGCATTACCTGTCCAATTTTCTCTGGAGATGGCTCTTCCCACCCTATAGATATATATATATATATATATATAATATATAGTATAATAATATATATATATATATATATATATATATATATATAAAGATATATATATATATAATTATATATATATATTATAATTAGTATATAATATATATTATATATATATATATATATATATATATATATATAATATATTTTGTGACCAGTTTGAAGCGGTAGCTCCAGCTTTCAAGTTATATTATTATAATGGGACAAACTACTTTTGAGTTTTTCTTTCTATTTCTTACGTTATTTAATATAAAAATAGCTATTGGACTAAACTTTATTCAACACAATGGTTGTGATCTTGGGAACTAAATAACATTTTTAAAAGTATATTTAGAAAGGATATATTGGACAAGTTTCTTGAGACACGGCAATGTGGACTTGTTTGCGATTTCTTGACACAAAACCAAGACTTGGGCGAAAGTAATCAATCACTGCCTTTTATTGAGTTTCATCTAGTAGTAGGTTTATTATTTAATGTTCTTCAGCTCTGGTAAAACTACATGTTAGATTTCATTTTCAATGAAATTTCAGGTTGGTGAGAGAAACAGAAAAGAGGCAGAAATTTTGACTGGAAATTTAGGAGACCAACAAATTCCCCAACATGAAATCTTTTTTACCTGGGATACTAATGAGGCACCGTTTATAATTTACTCCTGCCCCTCCTCTGTTTTTTTTTTTCGTTTTTTTTTTATATTTTGATTATTTGTGTTATATTATTTATCATTATTGTCATTGTTTATTATTTGACGGTAAATTTCTTCTGCCATGGCTAAATATTCAGATACTTCTCGAGGAACTACACCGGAATGGGCTGAAAAAGGTTCGTCTAGTAGCCTACCTCCCCGACTCTCTCGGAGACCTTTTGATAGAAGAAGAATTGCTGATGAAGAAGAAACTCTTCTTGATGTCCCAGATACAGCGGATGTAGAAAGTGTGGACAGAGGTCTGGTGAAAATTGGTTGAATTTTTTTTTTTCTTTTTTGTAGGTTTGTATGAAGTGTGTATGTTTGTATGTACGTAATCTTAATTGTAAACTTGAAAACTGGATAATTTTTGTCAATTTGGATAAATACTAAAGTTGGAATAATTTTTTCTAACTAATAATTATAATAATGAATTAGCACGGTGTGAGACATACTAAGAAACTTTTTTTTTATTTTGAAGTGTTCATTGATTATGATGCTGTATAATAATTGTTGAATTTGATGCTTATTATTTTTTTTTGTTGCTCTATCAGACTGCACTCTTCAAAGTGCTTGCGATTTGTGTTAATTAAAACTTTAGAATGGATATACTTGCCATTGGTTCTCACCACCCCTTCTATCCCCTCTTTTTCTTTCCTCTTTAAAAAGTTTAAGTATATATGAGAGCATAAGTGCTTGTATTAGATTTTTATTTTTTTTATTTTTTTGAGGGAAGCTAACACAGTGCAGCTTTATTCAAATAATTATTGTTCACATTTTTAAAACCAATTCTTAAGAAGTAGATGTACATTGCAATATGGATATTTGAACAATTTTGAGAATGGAAGTTTCCTAAACAGATATAATACAATATATATAATTATATATATATATATATATAAATAAATAATATATATATATATATAACTATATATATATATATATATATATATATATATATATATATATATATATATATATATATAATATATTTATATATATAGATAATATATATATATTATATATATATATATATATATATATATATATATATAATATATATAATTATATATATATATATATATATATATATATATATTATATATATAAACTTTTCTAGCATTTATTTATATTTGTGCGTATGCTTTTATTTCCGGATATCTTCACTTACCCTTTAACCCTTCCCTTTTATGACCAGTAAACTTTCTCGTAAGTACATGAAGACAAATTGGGCGCTATGCAGACCCTACTTTAGGATTAATGAAGATCCTTTTTATTTACTGTACATATATATATTTTAATTTCTCATTTTAGATTTTATTTATTGATAATTCACGAACTATTGCTCCCTTTTTTCTATAACTTACTTAAGAATTGCTTTATTCTATCACACACTATCTCTCTCCATTGATATAACCAACAATTCATAAAAGAGTGGATTATGAAAATTGTACTATCTATCTTGATTAAATTCTAAAAAAAAATATTAAAAGGCAAGATCCCTAATCATTCACATTGAACTGTTGCTTACTAGTATAAATAACCATCATAATGTTACTGTCTGATTTTGATGCAAAGAAAGTATTTGCCATCATGATTCTGATAAATATTAAATATTTTTGAGAAGCAAAAGATGTCCATCTGCAAATTAGATTCCATATACATTTGCTTTACTCATTTTTGAAAAAAAGTGTGTGTGTGGCATATTATTGATAAAATCTCTAGTCGTCCAATGGTAAAAGTTTTGTCACAAAATTGTACCATAAACAATGTATCAATTTTTTTTAATATCTATAATAAATTTTATTAACAAAATCACTAGGAAAGTTTTTGTGTGTGGTATAGAATGCTTTAATTCAACATTAAATATGAAATTATGAATTAGAACTGGTGATAATTTAAACTTGTATTGAAGTGCCTGGCAATTTTTTATGAAGTAGTTCTTAATATGATGATAAATATAAATGGGTAATTTATGTATTTGGGCGTCAATGTGAAAGAATATTTTTTGCCACTTATCAGGAACTTTGTTTTTATTTGAACATTCATAATAATTTATTTTTTCGGAAAGATAAGTTTTCATTGTTAACGATATTGATGTATAAAGGTTTTCTGATTTAAAATATGCATTTGCTTTATCTGTACATAAAAATGATAGTTCAGTTAAATAAATTTATATTTTTTGCTTCTGCCTTCAATTCTTAACAATGTTTACTTGCACACTCATGTCCTGCTGTTTATCACTGATATTATTGTTATTATGCACTATTATATTTTATGAAGGCATGACTAATCATTTGTTGATTAAAAGTACATTTTGGCATATTACTGTAGATATAAATAATTATCATAAGTAGTGATACTATTGTATTAAAAATAATTTTAAAATTGCTTTAAGAGAAACTGCTATAATATAATTTTTATAATGCAATGCCATTTTGAAATGGGAATTTGTGTTTAGGCTTCTGAGTTGGATTCTATCCATCTATTTACAAGTAGGATTATCCATCTATTTACAAGTATTAACATAGTTTCTTAATTAAAAATGTGGTTGGACAGGAGTGAAATAAATATTGTGATACATTCGTTGTTGTAAACATAGGTCCAAATGTATTATAATTTTTTTTTGTCTATTGATTATTATAGATTATGATTTAAAACATGGTAGATAAGTTATTTTAAATATTCAGAAATATTCGGAAAACAAAAAAATTCCCTCCCTTCCCCTATACAATGAAAGGTGCAAAATAAAAAAATGTTCTAAAAGTTAACTCGGGAGGTCAAGTTAAAATAAAAGTACGGAAATATTATAAAGAGATTGTGAAAGGGAGTCCTAAGGAGAAGATGAAATATACGTGTATATAGAGATTTAAGTGGAAAGTTAAGTATATAGAGATTTAAGTTAAAGGAAATGTGAGTTTTATCATTGGAAGATAAAATTAACTGGGTGAAGAACTTTTTGGAATATTAAAAAACTTTGGCGAGTTGGAAACTTAAATGTGAATGATCAAAAGAATTACGCATCTCTAAAAGTAATGTTTTTAAGGGTATAGCATTCACAAAAGATCTTGATGTGGTTTATGAGTAAAAGAAAGAAATTGCTAAGTCAGCTCACTGGGTGGGCAAAAGTGAATGAGGAAATTATTTTTTACCTGTGACATTTGCATATCTTAGAGACTAAAAAGGAAGGTTGGCTTAAATTAACGTTATGTAAAGATATTTAGTTTAAATTTTTTTATTTTTTTACGATTACTAACGGATTTGAAATTATTCAGCCCCAATTATTTTTTAAATAGTTTTATTGAAAGTCTTACTTAGAAATTTATCTCCAATCTAGAACGTAGTGGATGAGATATATATATATATATATATATATATATATATATATATATATAATATATATATATATATTATATATACATATATATATATATATATATTATATATTATATATATATTATATATATTGGTGCTTTCCTGACTGATAAAATGGCCGCGAGTTGTGCAAAAGTCTGCGTAGCATTGGAGTGATGAAGAGATGATCGTGAATGTCTGTGGGTTTGATCTTGTAAGGTAGAAATTTTGAAAATTAGGTAGAATGAGAATGTATAAAAATTGTAGTAAATCAGCAGATACTGATGAAATGATCAAGAATGGATGTTGGGTTGTGATTGACTGGATACGGAAGTTGTGTAACAAAGAGTTTATGGAGGGGAAATAGTTTGAGTGTTATAGGGAAGATATATTTTGATTGAAAGAGTGCATCGAGGGACTGATTGTTGAAGAACTAAGTGTATTTAAAAGTGATAGAGGATGTGTAGATCATATTTTTTCATTGAAGCAAGTGATAGAAGAATAAGTTGTATTTTGGTTTTATGCATTTGCAACAAGCGTTATGACAAGATTAATAGCCAAGCCTTGTGGCAGGTGTTGATAATAAATGGTGGTGGTGGTAGGATTCTGAATGGAATGAAAAGTATATATGTTGATAGTGAAGAGTGAATGATTTAATAAAATTAATAGTCAGGGATGTGTTGTCTCTTTCTATTTAATTTGTAGATGGAAGGGGTGATGAAGGGGAGTGTGCCCTGCTTATTGTACGCTGATGATTTTTTTGTGTATAATTTGAAGAAAGTTTAGGGGGTTTGAAAATAAGTGAGGAGAGTCCACAGCTTGATAACAATTGATAGTTATCAACTGGAACGAGTATTTGAGTTAAAATATTTTGGCCATTTACTGGATTAAAAGGGAATGTGTAATGGAGATAGTAGTAGGAAAGTGGCTAGTGCAATAAAATCTTTTGGTGAATGCAAAGGATGCGCTAGGGTTCTGCACGAAGGTATGTTGTTACCGGTGCTAATGTATAGTTTAGATATAAGGTGGTCTATTCAGATGGATATATTATGGTCTATTCAGATGGTATATTATGGTGGTTTGGTCATGTGGAAAGGATGGATGATGGTCTGTTTGTTAAACATCTATAGAGGTACGTGTTGAAAATCGATCTGCTAGAATACCTAAGAAAAAATGGATGCAGTCTTTAAAAGAGAGTCTGAAAGAAAGGAATGTGAATGTGGTTCAAAGGTAAAAAGGCCTATAATAGGAGTGAATGGCAGAATTTTGTGAGGGGCTATGTATGGGCCTGCCCCAGGAGAAGAACCCTTGCATTGACTAGATGTCACAGTGGAGGGTCCGTCTCGGGGATGCGAGGCCTTAAGGTGGATTTTTCGCTTCTACGGGCTCACACTGAATGGTATGAGGGAAGGTGTGGTGATACTTTCTTTCGCTTTACGTTCGATGTTCTACGTGTGTGTGCACCTACCCTATTGGGGAATTGTTGAAGAGAGTTAAAGAAACAATGAAAGAAAAAGATTATATTCCCTAGAAATTATCATATTATATATATATATATATAATAATATATAATATATATATATATAAATATATATATATATAATATTATATATAATATATATAAATTATTATATATATATTATATATATATATATATATATATATAATATATATAATATATATATATATATATATAGACGAAAATTCTTGAAAGTGAAGGACAAGGTAAATTTAGAAGTGGTAGAGTGTATGTGTAAAAGGTTATTCACTTTTTGAAACAAATGGGAGAGAAGAGGAATAAATTGCAACAGGCGTATGACAGGATTAAAAGGGAAGCTAATGTGGCAGGTGTTAATGATATATGGTGTTGGTGGGTAGGCTTTTGAATGTAATCAAAATAGCATGACTGGTAATGTGAAGGCGTATTGTAAAGAATTAAATGATTGAAAGTAATGGTCTTATTTATAGTGGGCCGTGAGACGGATGTTATTCTCTGGTTATTAATTTATATATGTATTGGGTGATGAAAGAATTAAGTGGTAGGGGAAAGTTTTAGAATGATGGAGAATGAAAGAGAGTTTAGGATGCCCTGCTTAAATGGCGAGTGAGGAGAGTCCGCGCTGTAAAGTCATGTTGGATGGTGAGCAATTGGGGCAAGTATCCGAGTTTAAATATTTAGAATATATGTTGAATATAAAGGGAATGCATGATACAGAGAATAGTAGGGAAGTTGCGAGTGGTTTGAAAGTGACTGGTGCAATTACAATTAAATCCTTGGTGAGTGCAAAAGGATTGAGTCTTTAATGCACTATGGTTTTGCATGAAGGTATCTTGTTACCTGTGTTAATATATAGTAGTGAAACTATGGTATAGATCTAAGGTACACTCTGTTCAGATGGACAATCTTTTTGGCATATTAGGTGTGAAAGGAATTGATGTATTAGGGAGTTGTTTTAGTGGGTGTACAGGACTCTCAACTGCCATGATAGGTTGGAAATCAAACTTCATGGGCGAGTCCTACCCTAATTCTATTAATGTGTGTGTAAGAGAAAAAAAAGTTAAATATTTGGAATATTTAATTCCTGAAGATAAGCTCATGTTGAGTTACTATTAAAGTGGGGCAATTCAGACGAGATATGAGATAGCTTTTTAGGAAGTTAATGGACTATAGTGTATAAAAAGTGACGGTGGATGAAATCAGTTAAGGACAATCATAATCAATGAAGATGTGGTAAACCGCCATAGTCCAATTTCGATCGGATTAGGGCGATGTTGAGAAGTGAAACGGACATGCGATCAGCCCCACAGGTTTTTGAAGCGAGGTGACGCAATAGGTCAAGCTTACGATGACCAGTTGTTTTTAAGTTTTTAATGTGCGGTGCGCATATCGGGTGGTCATCCAAAATGAGGCCTAGGAATCTGACCTGCGAAGTAACAGGAATGGGTGTACCATATAAGGTTAGGTTAGTGGGGCAGGTACTTGGATTTTCTTTCTAATGAAATCATACTACTGAGATTTTGGCGAGCCTGGCATCTGGATGTATAATGTTTGGTCATCAACGTATTGAGGAAAACTTAGCAGTTGCTGGATAGTAGTAACGGTTTCATTAAATCCAAGAGCAAAAGAGCGTGGTTAATTGATCTAAAAGCCAATGATTGAGGTTTGAGAAAGTATAGAAAATATTATAAAGATGACTAAAAAGTGCAACGAGTTGTAGAAAAAAAGGTAAATGAACAATGGAAGGAGGGTGAATGGGGACTTACAAGGGAATAGGAAGCTCTTTCTGGAAGAGAGTACCGAAAGGTGAGGAGGAAAGGAACGTTCATAAAAAAATGGAAACAGGATGTACTTTCGTGATAATGAAATGGATGTATTGAGAGTGGCAAACTTATAAATTTCCATACACCTCTTTCGAAACCGCATCATTGGGTTATAGCACATTCAACTACGTCTTTCTTACTTTCAACTGCTTGCATCACCTTTTATTCCACCACTCACAGGAATCTTACTTCTTACTTTAGCCCACCCACATACTTCTGCTTGCACTATAACAAAAGCTTCCCTCATATAACGTCTAGATTTGTTTCAGTTTCATCTTCAAAATCACAACTGATTATTTGCAAGTATTCTCACATACTTCTCCTTATAACCTTGTCACTTAATCTCTCTCAATCCCTCCCCCTCGCCCTATGTTGAATCCTTCTTCAGCAAGTCTCTCAAAGTAGGTTGAATCGTACATAAAAGAACATAATAATCATATACTCTGATGCTTAACTCCCCCTTAACTGAAATTTAACGTCAGACATTCTTCAACTTCTTTACCAACAAATTTAAAAATACTACTTTTCAAAAAAGACCCCAACTCTTGTATACTTACGAAAACTCTTGTGCCTTAATGTATCTTCTCTCTCTCTCTCTCTCTCTCTCTTCTACGTCTCTCTCCTCTCCTCTCCTCTCTCTCTCTCTCTTCTCTCTCCTCTCTCTTTTTATTTATCTTTCTTTCTCTCTTTCTCTTTTTCTTTCTCCTTCTTTTCTCTCTTTCAATTATTCGGACTCATTTTTCTCTTTCCTCTTCTTTCCCTTTCATCTTTCTGTATTATTATTTGTCCTATCTATGTGGCTATTTCTTTCTCTTTCTCTTTGTGTTGGCGTCTCTAAATCTTCTCTTTCTCTTTCTCTAACTCCTTTTACTTTCTCCGTCCCTTATCTAATTTTTCTGTCTCTTCCTCTTCTATTCTCTTCATCTGTTCTCTTTTCTATTCTCTTTCTCTTTCTCTTTCTCTTTCTCTTTTCTCTTTCTCTTCCTCTTTCCTCTTTCTTTTCTCTTTCTCTTTCTTTTTCTCTTCTCTTTCTCTTTCTCTTCTCTTTCTTTCTCTTTCTATTTTCTAATTTCTCTTTCTCTTTCTCTTTCTCTCATCTTTCTCTTCTCTTTCCGTCTCTGTCTCTCTCTCTTCTCTCTCTCTCTCTCTCTTCTCTTTCTTCTCTCTGTCTCTCTATCTCACTCCTCTCCTCTCCTCTCTCTCCTCCTCCTCCTCTCTTCTTCTCTCTCTCTCTTCTCAAAAAATTAATTAAAGGTAAAATTAAATAAAATTCCATCTTGATTTACATTCTTAGAATTTGAGAAGCAGCACAACAATTTTTGTTATCTGAGAAGTGTTGCTGGACTCATGACAGCTGTAGTAGATGAAACACTAATACATTTTGATCCTAAAAGAGATTGATACAGTGAAGTGGGGCATGAGAGAAGTTTGGATGTGGTAGGCAATACAGGTCGAAGGAAACTGAAACATAGAAGAAAATGAATCGAAATTAAAATATCTAACCAACCCCAACTTTGCGGGTGCATGTGATAGTTTTTTCATGTGAGCATGAAGAGTGAACAAAATTGATGCAAATGATATCGGTTATTTTTTTTTTATTATTTATTTATTTATTTATTTTTTATTGTTTATTATTATTTATTATTCGTAGAATCGGTAGTTAGTGAAACTGAATCTCGTGGTGGAACTGGTAGAAGAAAAAGAAAGAATCGTAGGTTCAGAAGCAAAGGACCTTTCCGTGAACAGAATGGTGACAACACTTCAAATGCACACCAACATCAGTCTACCGGAGGGAAAGAGGGGGAGTCCTGGACTGGGGAAACAGAAGAAGGTTGGCCCGAACCTGAAAATTACCCCCAAGAAAATAATAATAAAGATCAAAGTAATAGAAATAATTCTGAAACTCGGAACGGAACGGAGTCTCACAGGCAAAGCAAGCCACCAAAAGGCCAATCCGGCTCCGGCTCAAAACCACCTCGGGGTGGAAAGAGTAATTTTCATGCTGTCAATGGCAAGTAAATTTTAAAACCCTTGGTTTGAAGACTATCCATTTTTATGGATAACGATCATTACCTATAAAAAAAAGAATTGTATTAATTAATGACATTACTTAATGAATAACTTTTAATCTTGACCTTTTACTTTCAAAATACTTGAAACTTTTTGACTTTCCCAAATTTTTTTATTTTTTTTTTTTTTCAATTTCTTAAATTGATTATAAAAAACGTAGCTGTTTTCTCTAGTTGTATTGAATCTTTCTAATAATAATTTTTACTATTTGCTCATGATTTTACGAAAAACTTGAGTTTATTTATCATGAAGTTTGTGAATTTTTTTTGTTTGCTCAAATATAGTCCTAACGATCTTGTACACTAATCATGAATCATGAGACTGGTTTTTGCTAGAATATATTTATATATAAATAAGGATTTTTTTTTAAATTTCATAGTACATCCGGTGTCAAACACTTTCACAAATTCGAGAATTGGTATATCAATATCTTGAACGGATCTGCTAACTATTTGTTATAAAGAAGCAGTTTGTTATTTGAAATTAAAGCTTCTTTAAAAATAAAGGGACTGAAACATTTTTGGGAGTAGGCAAACTATATGTTCCAATTTGAGTTCAAAATAATAATTAGTTTAGTCTCCAAACCATTTTTTGTGAAGGTGACTGACACTGAATTTATCAACCAAAAATTTTTGTTAAAAAATTCTGAAGTTTGACAAATTGCTGTAGAACAACCATTAGAGTGAGAGACCTGAAACTTAAATTACTAGTTCAACTCTTTGAGATAAACACAAATATTGTATTGGCATTACTCAGAAAGGTTTACTTTTTTCACAATTGAGTTCTAAACTTTGCTCGAAGAGAGTTCGAGAATTCTGAAAACGGCATTTTCGTCCTCCATGAATTGAAAACAAAAGCTTATAGGAGCCTTCTGTTTTGACAGTTTAATTAACCAGCTGGAGGTCTCTACAAAGTTTATTTTTAAGCTTCCATGCTTTTATATTTGCTTGGATATTTGCCTTCAAACTTGAGAAAAAATTGTGACCATCAAATTTGACCAATATAGGAGTTACATTTCCCAATGTTTGAATATTTTAATTTTATAATTTCTTGCACCATTTGAAAGATCATCCTCTAAGCAATATAAAAGATCTCTATAAATTTTTTTGGGTTCTTTGATATAAGGTATGAAAAGTTAAGTTCGAATATAGGTAATGAAAATTTATTCATGAAGATTTTATCCACTGACATGTTGCTGTGGAACAACCATTAGAGTAAGAAACCTGAAACTCGACTTAATTGTTCAATTCTTTGAGCTAAGCACTACTTAATTGCCATTCCTCACAAAATAATTTTCAACATTGAATCCAAAAATGGCTTGAAAAGTGACCTTGAAATTTGAAAACAAAAATAAACTTCTGAGTAACAAATTTGACACGTTCAATCTGACTTGCTAACAATATAAGCATTCTAATTGAACTTAACCTGCATTGGTCCATGGTGGCTCTGCCACTACTAATTCATATTCAATTAATGAATTAGTAACCCGATCGCCATATGGGATACGCCCGATAGCTAGGCAGGTCAAGCCAAGGGTGGGTTTCTTAGTACAGGTTCCCAAGCCTTAAGTGGGTTTCATGGTACAGGTTCCCAAGCCTCAAGTGGATTCCTTTACTCAGGATTCAAAGCCAGAAGTAATAATTTTGTTTAGGATTGTAAGGCCAAGTTACTTTTGGCATGAAATAGTGAATTGAAACTTTTTATCGACTCTCATCATAACTTCTTTAGGTAAAGTATATTGTCGTCCCATAGCCGTTGATGTAGGAACTGGAGAATTTTCAATAATATGGTATTCAGGAACCCAACAGGTATCTTTTCTTGGAGGCCAGTGGCATGAATTAGCTATTCCACGAGGATGCATGAATTTGATCAAAGCATCCTTCTCAATAACTGACGTTTCACAAATGTTTCCAATCCACCATTGGTTTTCGTAAATACATGCCACATATTGCCTAGAATGGAGATTTGTAATTGGTATATAATCCATTATGGGTCCTTCAAACTTATCAACATAAGCTATGAATGATGATGTATCATTTGACACCTTACTGCATATAGCCGCTTTTCATCAATGGGTCTGAATTGGTGATTATCTCTTGTTCCAGGAACAGTTTGGCCATCCTTGAATCTTTCTTCTCGAATTGGCCTGACTGCATCTATTTCTTCTTTTAAAACAAAGAAAAATTTGATACCACTCATATGTATATCACAAAAATCAAACAAGTTTCTTGGTGTCAAAATTTGATTTTCAATTGTCCTTTGAAGACTTGCGCGTCATGTCAATCTTTTTTGCTGTTCCGCCAATTCCATCACATGGAGACTTTCCATGGCTGGTGGCAAAAAAATTCCACTCAGGACTTTCAATGTTAAAATCATTATGGTGGCACAAATTGATTAAATTCTTCAAATTCTTGTACTGGGCTGTTGAACCATCGCTGAAGTAGTCAATATGCCTTGATTTGTTCAAATATTTTTTTAGATATGTGATTAATGTTGTTAAATAAAGATGCACTGCAACGGTATCATGTCGCAGACAATCACTTATAATGTAGAAGCTGATGCATTCGCGTTCTTCAATATCTTTGTAATATATTGTGAATAAGTGCAATGTATAGCCTGACAATTTTCCCAAGGAAAATTTTAAACTGCATCTTGCACAACAAATGAGTAGTTTTCTGCAAAATTCATCAAAATTACTGTTTCCTATTTCTAGATTTTCTTTTTTGATTCGGGTCATTTACATTGTTAGGCAAATGTAGTGATAAGAGAAAAGTTAAAATAAATGAAAGGACATTGAGATGGTTTGGTCATGTGGAAAGGATAGATGATAGTCAGTTGGTTAAGCGGATCCACGTATAGTGGTGTGTGTGTTGGGAATCGACTGGCTGGGAGACCGAAGAAAAAGTGGATTGAGTCAGTAAAGGAATGCCTGGAGGAGAGGAATGAGAGTTTGGCAGAGGCGAAAAGAAAGGTGCATAATAGGAGTGAATGGCGGGGTTTTGTGAGGGGGGTATGGTTGTGGACTACCTGGGGCAAGAGATGAACCCTACATTGACGAGATGCCATAGTGAGGGTCCGTCGCGGTCCCGTGAAGCTCTAAGGTGGATTTTTCTGACTGCGATGAGTTCTCACTAAACTAAAAGGTATAAAGGGGGTGGTAAGGCTGGGCTTTCTTTTCGAATTGTGTCATATTCTTCTACTACTTTTCTGTTTCCAGTGCATGTATCGCACCTTACCCGAAAGTCTTGGCGAGAGAAGGTAGGTGATGATGACGATGAATATATATATAACTACTTATATTATATATATATTGTTTTTATATATATATATATAAATATTAAAAATATACATATCATGTGTATATTATATATATTAATTATATTATGATATATATATGTGCAAGAATGTTATAATACTACATAATAGTATGGTATTAACATTTTATAAAAGTTTTAAACTTAAAAACAAAATAAAGCTTTTGAATGAAAACTAAAAATATATATTACTTCTTCCTTTTTTATGCTGTACATACTCATAATAAAACGCTGATATAATTAGTGACTTTTAATTACCAATATTAGTATTATTCACTATGCTTATCTAATAACATCTTTTTAAAATACTTATATTTAAATTTTTATTACACTCACGAAGGTTCATAGTAATATATCTAGATCATGTTCTCATGTGATAATGCTATTAGTATTTTCTACGTAATACTTAATATAGCTTAATATTACTTGTTCTCTTGTATATTTTACACAGCATCATTTATGACAAGTTAGTTTATAAAAAACTGTATTTCTCTTTGAAATAATAATATTTCTGTATCTCAAAAAATATACATACCTTGAGGCAGATATTTTTTTTTTTTTGTCTTACTAACTCTTCTGCTCTCACTATTTAGAAATATAATTGTATTTTTATAGATACTTCTATATATATATAGTATATATATCCACTATAATATAAAATAATATATTATTAGACAAATAATTAATTATAATGGCAGCAATACAGCCCATGTGTAAAGTATCCATTTTTAAATGCACAAAGTGTCCCTTTATGCATTTTAAGCTTATTTTTTTCTTCTAGAACAATATTTTACAAATATTTTTCCAGTTCTAAAGGGACTTCCAGTTATTCTAAACGATTCTCTTCCACACAGTGCTTTAAATTCCTTGATTATTGCAAAGAAAACTAATGGGTCACTATCTTTGTTAACAACCATTATAATCAATTGTATTTTTGAATTTTTTTTTCACTTAACATAGACAGGACAAGTTTATGGCAACTGAAAAAGTTTCACTTTAGTCTGAGTTTTTGAAAAATTAAAGTCGTGGATTATCCTGATTACCTTTAGCTTTCACCCATTTATTTTTAACTAATTGCCAAGCTGAAAAAGTTTACACTTTATTTTAAATGTTACGCATGAAAATTTAATGGATCCAATAGATGTATGTTCCCGGTGAAACACCATTGCAGCTATACTCGTAGTTAGGGGGAGGACTCTTTTTGTGCATGATCGAACTGACTGTTTGCCATCAACTGTGTTAAACTATTGCATATGAACAAATGAAAATATTTTTATCATCAGGAGTGAGTAAATGATAAGTCAAATACATTGACGGTGTTTTTCGATTTTGGTTAGTTGAACATTGATTTTTCTAAGGATATTAAATTTAATTAATTAAAGTATATACTAATTGACTACCCGACCTTTTTTATTTTATTGAATTTTAATTAAATTATCTAAAACAAACATTAATTCAAATTTATGGAGAAAAAAAAAGAGATAATATATATACTATATATTATATATATATATATATATAATATAATATATAATACTATATTATATATTATATATTAAATATATATTATATATATATAATATATACTATATATAATAATATATTATAATATTTATATTATGTATTTATATATATATACTAATAATATCATATATATAATATATATATATATATATATATATTAATATATAATATATATTAGAACTAGAACCCAATAATCCTAAAAAATACAATATACTTCTAAGAAATGTGAGACAAAAAAGGAATAGATAAATAGTTAAATTAAATAATAAAAGGATAAATTTATAAATAAAAAATTATAATGAAGCTACGCAAGCTTGGTCAGAGTTGGAGGCCCACGGAGGATGCAGAATGAGCCTACTGGGAGTGAGACTACTCGCATGGATTTTCTAAGATTCATTCTGGTAAAAAAAATTTGGGCAGCTGTTCGTTACAGTAAATGTGATGAATATGGTGAAACCCAGTTTATGCTAACCTGGGCTTCCTACTAAATAAAATCAATAAAATATTAATGAATTATACCAATATAAAAAGCATTATCACAAATACACTCTAACGAACACGGTGCCACTCCGCGGGTCTAGAATAGCTTCACCACCATTATTATGGAATTATTAATAAAAAAATCTTATTTATAAGTTAATAAAATACAGTACAAAACTCACCACAAATTTGCACACGTTATGGCTTGTGACAAAACAATGAAAAGGTCTTTCATCAACCATAAAATCAACTTCGGTTTACGAGAGCGTGCTGCAAGAAAGTCTGCGTTAAACGGATTGAAAATAAACGGTAAACCGTATCTAACGCTTGTTTGAAAAATACCATGCAGTACCGAAAAATACTGACCGCGTACGGTAACATAACCCACTTGCAGAGGTGAGGCCGGGAAAGTGTTAATCAAGGAAGCGCCTTGGCCAAGACACTTTACGGCCTCTCCTCGATCTGCCTACAGCCCCCGAAGGGAACTAGCGCAGAATGGAGAGGATGTTGCGAAGCGGGTGGTATAGTTACTGACGCGCGGTCGAAAAAGGAAGGACATCGGAAGATGCAAGCGAAGAAGAAGAAGTAGAAGGAGCGGACTGTCAGAACAGGAATTTCTTGTTGCCTAGACCTGTGACCAACGACGAGCTGGCCAAAGCAGAAGATTGCAGTTGGAGCTGATGGGAAGTGGCATGCTCATGCGTCGAAAATCTGTGGTTGAAGCCGAGTGTTGAGGCTGAAGGTGGTGGGTGCGTGGTGCTTTGGTGGCTAAGGAAGATTAGGACAGATTGCAGAAGTAGAGAGAGGTGGAGCGTTTGATGGGGTGGTTAAGTAGGAGGAAGCACATGGCGGAAGGTAATGAGTGATCATGGAGGGCGAGGAGGAAGAAGAAGAGGGACCGGAACAGTTCGAGGAAAGAAATCAGATTCAGGAGGGTCAGGAGGTTAGGCTCGAAATAAGTTGCCTTTAAGACGATCCGATTGACAACGATTATGTGCATGAAGGGACCTAGAATAGTATAAAAACTCTCTCCTTCCTAAAACAACGGAAACCAGTCATTGTTATTAAGGTTTGGAGATGCTGTGCAAAGAGAGTCATTGTCTCACAAAAACGTGAGAATAATAATAATAAGATATAATATATATAATATATATATTATATATTATATAATTAAATAATAATATATATAAAAGTATACTATAGATATAATATATTATATTATAATATATTATATAAATATATATATATATATATATAATATATAATATATAATACTAATAATATAATATATATATATATATAATATATAATATACTATATATATAAGATAAGTACTTTTATGTGTTAGATTAATAACCGAATAAGAATCCTTCGAGATATTAATGATAAGGAGGAATGCACCTTGGTGATATTTGTACGTATAGGTATAGGATGTTAGGTATCTCCACGTAACGCTAAGGCTACGGCTAGTTCATATTAAAGCTCAGAGTGAGATAGGAAAGAGAATCAGCAAGTTTATAGAATAAGTATGAGAAGATTGGGTGAAGTAATACTCAACCGATATATATAGGTATATGAAAGAGTAAATGTATGATAAACCATAGACAAGTAATAGTAATACCGCTATATATATAATAATATCTATATAATGTATATATATACCCTCTCATCACTCTAGAGTATAAAATAACTATATAACTCTATATATAGTACTCACAAGAAATATACTTAGAAAGGGTCTTCTCACCTTTAGACTCATATAGTACTAAGTGCGTGATATTATATATTATATATATATATCACACAAGAACTACATGGATTCTTATCGCGTTATTTGAGTTTCTATTATGTATCACATGATGATGTATCACATGTTCATGCTCGACATAATGTTGGTATAGAATGGTGACGCGCGCGTCCTCTTTTCTCTCAGTATATTTTATTCTAATCCACGACGAGATGGATGCTGATTGGCTCTCGAGACGTGTATCAAAGCATAAAAACTGGCTATATAGAGTACACCTACATAATTCTATATTCGTTCTCGAAGCGGTTTAAATTGACCACTTTACCAATGACTCTATGTGTTAAGAATAATCACCATCTCGTACAATATCATATCGAAATTAGTGTGCCATTTTAATTTGTGAAAAGTTGGAAAAACATAAGTGACATGATACTACTTAGATTACTCTAAATATACCATGACTGTGTGAGTTTATAAAAGAGACAACTATATATGGGATATATTTACATATAACGGAAGGACGAGGATTTAGCAAGGCAATGTCAAAACAAATAATCATACAGAATTTTCACATATAATCAGTCTCTACTAATAGTATTACTTATCATTATTCTATGTTTTGATATAATCACGAATTTTTTGTGTATAGTCGACCTTATTAGTCTGATAAATAAAATTTTATTATTTGGTTAGTATTCCTTTTTCTTAACTTTGTACAGTTGTTCAAATAATATCTATAAATACAGGTGCAATTGGGTTGTGCAGTCGGCATATATATATATGATATATAATATAATTATTGAGGTTAATACTGATGAGTATAGGCTAGAGTATATATATATTTTATAGTGAAACACTCACTCCGAATAATACGCGTAATATATCACATATACTATATATATATAATATATAATAATGAACCATGATATAGCTCATTGCTCTGATGGATTCCCGTGCTAACTACTATAACAGAAAGAGTTTATATAAATATAAGCATCTCACAGGTATATTATAATACCACTAAACACACGAGTGGGGCATTAACGCTTTTAACGTTAATCCCGATTCATTAAATCGTCCGATGTTATGTAAATTTTTTCTCTCGTTTAGCCAACTTTTTAACGCTTTAGAGATAGATAGTATAGGAGAATGAAATTTACTTCGAGAGCTCTATAATAACTCGCTGCAAGAGTATGAATTTATCCCTCTTACATCCGTTAACCGTTAACTTAATTTACGGAGTTTATAAAATATTTTCTTATCAATTTTAAATTGTAATTAGATTCGATTTCGATAAAGGATAAACTTTTTTTTTTTTTTAAATTTCCAAACGCTCCTACTCCAGATGGCTTTCAAAGTGTGTTATACTCTACTCGGACTATTATCCAGATTATATAGATGCGCTTATAGTGATCATACTTGGGGGTTATGTGGAGCATATACCGGAGTTTTTGAGGGCGTGTAAGTGCTTTACGTTGCTGACCACACCCCTCGTTTCAATACTGTAATAATTCTCTGTATGTGCTCAGAAAGACAGAATTTCACCTAGAACGAATCCTCAAGGAGATGTTGCGAATGCTGGGCGCAACAGATCCAATCCTAGTGTGCGATAAATAGGTAGCCGTCTCGTTCTTAGATCCTGTTCTAACCTAGGTACGCTTCACATAAATACGTCTTCTCAGTTGTAGTTCCGATAACTACTTAGAGATCTTTTTGAAAACCCTTCGCGTCATACGTACTACCAACGTTCTTGTGACCATCTTAAGTGTTTCTGTGCTTTATGGCCGATCTCTAGCTCACACTTTTATATATGGTGTTCAAATCTTATCTGGGCGAAGATGAAGATAATACTTCCTATTAACCGATTATGGTTTTCCGCTCTTAGGAACTACTGGCAGACTTGCGTGGTGGCGCGCTTGACATATCTAAAGCATTTGAAAATCAGAGATTGAAAATAGTGAGTACGCGTCATTTTCTCTATACTGCTATAGAAGGGTATGCGACACCTCCCTTTCCATTCCTTCGTCTTTGCTTTACGTGTAGATTGATCTAGTCTTTCTTTCAAGTCGCTAAACATCTGCTATGGTTGATGGATCGAACTTCTTCTTCTTTTTCTGTCAATGTGGTGTTCCTCAGGTTTTCGTCTCATCTCCTACTTTATTCCTACTTTTCAATTAATCAATGATCTTCTCACCTGCACTCTAAACTCTATCCATCCACATGCCGATTGTACTCGACCCTCTCCTTCTTCAATCATTTTCAATTCTGTTGTACTCCATCTGTTACTTCTAGAATTGCTTTCCGTCTACACACTGTTCCGTTCAAGAGTTCTCATCTGCTGATCTTATGATTAGGAATCTCTGCGGGTGTGGGTGGTCTCAACCTTGTGAGAAGAGTGTTTGAGAGTTCTCTTTAACAATAAACCCAACTTTGCCTAGCCACAAATCTCCCTCTCCTAAAATAACCTTCATACTTCTATTTCATGTGAGCGGTTTCGTAATTCCTCTCTCTTCCTCTCTCGGGAGACAATATAACAACATGTGAGCCTTAAACGATATCAATTCTGAACGCTTAACGACTAGCTCTTGGAATATCCTCACATCAGCTGATCGGTTTGCTGGGGCGGCCTCGCTCTCTAAGAGGAAACTGGTTATAACTGGATATAACTGGTTTTAACTGGTGACTTTTTTTCCTTGTCTCAGTTACTCCAGCTATACCAAGGAGGTCTTCAATCCTCTCGGCTTGTAATTTGAGATAGTATCTGGTGCTCACACTCAGTGCTGGCTGTGTGTTTCACACCGGCTTTATTCTCGAGAACTAGAGGTGCCTACGCAAGTCGAATAAGATAAAGGTAATCTGATTTTGTCGACTTTCTACTTCACTTGACCTACATCTTTGCAGCGTCGCGATGTGTGTTGTTTACCTCTTTTGCTTAATAAAGCTTATCTGAGCGGAGCAACGGAGTATCGTTCCACCGAGAGAATAGACTCACAGCGCCTCCTGCGCTAGACCACCACGTTTACGACGCCGCGGTAGCAGCTAGATAGCGGTGTCAGTTTGTCTGAGTATTCTCGCGCACGTGATGTGTGGATAACCGTTTGAGATGATTGGTTATTATGGGTCGGATAGTTTTCGCATGAACTGTGGAACTCGGCTGCTGCTTCTCCTTTTATAGCACCTATGCTACAACCCAGGTAGTATCGTTGATGCGAAATAACTCTCCTTCCAGCTCTTGTGATGGTTTTCTAGCTGCAATTAATACGTCCTACAGATATACCTCTGCCGAAGAGCTATATTAGCAAGGCCTGGTTCTTCTATGTTCACATACTGTGCTGGGTAATTTGGCGTTGCTAGCGGGCTCGAGAAAGATAAAAGTTTTGAGAGAATTGCACTCATACGTTGGAATAGGGCATCTGCTCCCCACGGACTCGTAGGTGTGTGATGATAATCGTGTTTGAGAGATATAGAGATAAAACAGCAACAAAGAGAAAAAAAAAAAAAAAAAAAAAAACAGATCTCGAAAAACAGTGCGGAGTTTAACGTAGCAATAACACGATTAACGCTGTGAGAAACACTGCTAGCATGTTCGTTTACGATAAACGCTAGTCTAGATGAATAGTGAGTACCGCCTCGTTATGGAAATTGTTTTGATGTAAACAATAGATATTGAATACAGTTAACTTTCTCATTAACTGGGGTGGCCATTCCGCCCTTATAGGTAAGCTATCTAATTGGTACAGCATATAAGCAAAATGTGACTCTAGACCCTATATATATATACCTACCGACTCTTCGTACTAAGTCCTATATTTCCACATTTAGTAGTGATAGCATGAAGAATCCTGCTCTTTCTTGCTAGCGGATATTATATATATATATATATATATATATATAAGTCAGTAAGTATATTAATTATAGTATGAGTTGAAAGTGGGAGTAAAGTTCAGTATACTCATGTCAATTACTGATAAGTGGATAGACTCTATATGAGAAATAATAATGATAAATAAATATATATACCACCCATTATATAATACTCTCACAATCTACTGATCACGATAGCTGCTTCTGTGAGAGTTTTTCTGGAATGTAAGGAAATATATAGTACTGTGTCAGAATATATATATATTATATATATATTATAGGCTCATAGTATTATATACTAAAACTTAATACTAGTCGATCCTCCAGATGAATTATGATATAGTTTTATACATCACCTCTCATGCTAATAGAGTATAACTACTATGATGGCCTAAGAAAAGTTCTGCGACGAAGGAAACGCTCAGTAGTATATAAGTAATGTGCACTTCGCAGGGATGACACGTATAATATATATATATAAATACCATTTCCTCAACCTTGACTCCGTAAAAACAATGACGCTAAAGTTGCTCTAATACTGATATGATTCTTATTGGTTTGGTTTATTTCTTACTATAATACAAATAAATGAGTAATTAATATGACCAACATGAAATTACTATTAAAGCCATTAATTTTTTAAAAAACTTTTATTTCATCTAAATGTTATATTATAATAATATATATATATTGCTATATATATAATATACATAAATATGACATATTATATAAAATAATGAAAATCATATTATAGTATTAATATAATTATATAAAATTATAAATGATTATATTATATAATCACTAATACATTCATAATAATAAATGTATATATTTTTAACTCAATATAAAATTATATATAAACTTAATATTTTATAACAACAAAATATTAGGAATAATCTAATTTTAACGTATTAATTCAAAGAATGTCCATGAAGACTTACGTTGAAAAACCCAAATTATTTTTATATAATAAATTTTTAAATATTACTTAAACCTATAACCTATATTATATTAGAATATTTATTTCAAATAACGAATTATAAAAATACTTTTTTAATAATAATATCTACATTTTTAAAATATATAATACTATACATATATTTACATCTTATTCGATGCCCTATAATACCAAAAGAGAGTCGTGGAAAACGTTACCGAATACCCCCTAGTTAGTCGTTATTGGTTTCATAGAATTAATAGCTGGTGAAATATAATCAGCTACACCTACTCTACACAAGTAGGTATTTATGTACTGTATCATAAGAGTCAACAAAATAGTAACTTTCTTGTCTTGTATTCAGTTAGATTATAGATGATCAGTGAACTACAATTAAAAGAGACTACTAGTACCACTATACTACAAATCATCATTTTACCGATTGAAGGAAATACCTAATAATGCTATGTAATAGATATATATGTGATGTAATTACCAGATTCGAGTATATTGTAATGAAACATGTTATTTCTGTGAATGTTAAATTTTATATATAATCAGGGAATTTACAAGATTATTAAACAATTTCCGTGATATATATATTATATATATTTGAAGAATCCATTCATCTAGTACGGTATAAGTTACGTAGCTACTATATAAATCACTACTCATAATATATATACCACTATATAGTAGTAGGGAGTCGTAGATGCAGACGTCACGATCCAGTGCTCCCATGAAGGCACTGTACATTGCCCCATTTTTAAGGTTAGGCTGCGTCTCTGCATGCGTGTGCTCTTTGAACGCTCGATTTCATTACACATTAAGCAAACATTATCCTACCAACGAGGCCATCACTCTCATTCCGACTGACCACCATTTCCATACTCCATACATCTCTCTCACATACTTAAAGTAGACCTACACCCTCCTTCGTTTACTCTTTGATACACCTTTTGTGACATCCCTACTACTTCGTATTCCCTATGTGTGCGGGCAGTACGGATAGACATATTGCCCGCCACATCGTTATGTGGGTGCCTAGAACGATATCGTTAGAAGGCGTTGTAGGAAAGGGCCAGTGAAGAAGGGTAGCGTGTGTGCTTTCCACTCTGTCGAATGCGACTCAACGCTTAGTCTGGGCTGTAAGACCCACGACATATACGTACGCACCTACTCTGCATAGGAGAAGATATGCTAAATGCATTCTTCGGGAAAAAGGTTCGTGATTGCCGCCGTGTAGGAAAATCACGCGTCTATGTACTGGATCGAAGAGCAATGATAAAGTTACATGGAATGTCAGAGGAAAGAGATTGATGAAGTAAGAGATGTGACTCGAATGATAAATTTGCAAGGAGCACTAATTGTTTATTTGCGTGTAGCCCTAGATGACAACAAGATTGTAAGGACATCATGAGTAGAAATATGAGTTGGTGTAAGAATATCTTGTTATTTAGGTGCGTGTGAAATGTGTGTGGCTGTGCTGTGATAGGAAAGGAATGAGAAAGGTTGTTCAGAGGAGTTTTCAATTTTCGTAATAGGACAGGAAATGATGTGGGGAGTATAGAGCGTATGGGGGGTGATGTATACTTTCGTGGGTGTTGTAGAAGTCCTAGTGTTGCTCAAATGGATAAAATTTGTAAAGTTGTAAAGGAAGGTCAAGGTATTGTCGTGGTGTATGGAGCGATTCATCGAGAGGTGCGCTATGCCCAATGACGCGAGAGAAGTTTGGCAGGAAAGACGCTGAAATAATTTTTGTGGAGAAATCATTGAAAGATCGTGTTTTGAGAGTGGGCATGTGAGTAGTTAGGACGCTTTATACAGATTGAAATGTCTGGGGGACCTGAATGGGGTTGAAAGAAATTAAGACACAAGTTTTGTATTCCATATTCAACCAAGGCGCCGATGATCATAAAGGAATCTCGATAAACAGTTAGTTTTGTTATGAAATCTGGTGGTCTGCAAAAATATTATGTGACTCTCCTTGATTGCTTGAATTTTCTCGTAGTGAGGAGAGAAGAAGTTGTGTAAAGAGTAATACTTTCTATTACAACACAAGGGGTTATCCTAAAGAGTTATATAACGTGCTAGAATTGTGTCCTATGAGTATGGATAAGAGAACCTCAGATATCCTCACAAAAGTTGTAATAAATAAAAGATCACTGAGTTTTGGTATGTGAGATAAGAAGTATAGATAGAGATTTGATATAGTATGTTCAAACCTTGGAATGGTGTAAATATCAGTAAGTGGGGTAGTACGGGAATGGGATTACGGATCAATTATGTTGTATCTGATTGTAAAATTTAAAGGTGGAGTGGGAGCTTGTGATGGAGAGCGTGATACGGAAGTAATTTTTTTGAAAAAGGTAAAATTATCAGGTTTGCAGAAGAGGTGTTAACTCAGCGAGATACGTCGGAGTTGGTAATTTTGAGGAGCGGTGGTAATAAGGCATAAGTGAGTCTCTCAGGAGAGTTGGCGATCGCAAACGTCGTAAATCAGTCTGAATGTGAAGAAGTGTGAAACTGAACAAATACTGGCGAGCAAATGAAGAAGCAATGGTTAGCAGTGCAAAAGAAGTATGTTGGTGTGCTAAAGTAGGAAATAAGAATGTTAACCATGAGTGGTGGAATGAAGAGTGAGGAAAGGCTCATTATGTCAAAGGATTTAAATAAGTATAAATAGAGAAAGGCTCAGTGATTGAGAAGTATGTACTAATAAGCATAATGGATAGAAGTCTTCACTAAAGGAATAGTAATGACATAATGAGACGCGGTTGAACTCTATTGTGAGTTAGATTCTTAAGGACGGAAAAAAGAAATACTAAAAGCTAAGCATAATGGGATAATCATGCGAGTATCATAGCGAAGTTGCAAAAGAGGTAACTGACTTGACGTAGAACAGTTTTCTCCAGGCAGCAAAAAATAAATGTGGCTCTACAAGGGAAAATAGGATTCATTCTTAGAAGGCCTATATGCAGGCCTCAATATCAAATGATGTGAAAGAATTGAGCATTAAAGTATATTCTGAGCTTTCAATACAATTAATGAATTTGAGGGATGGTGCTGTTGTAACTGTATAGAAATGGTGAATTACGTAGTAGGCAAGGTGAAGTTAGCCTCGTTACGATCGATTATTTCAAAAAAGAAACTATCCATTACCCAATGTACGAAGAGAAATTTCTCTCATATATATCGACATCATGAGTGATAACGAATATTGCTACTCTCATAGTGGATGTGTTGTGGGGTTTCGATGGTGCAAGAAGGAACAGGTATTTTCGCGTGATTGACTTGGCGTTTATTAGTAAAGGATTGGGTATTTGAGTCCCAGAGTGATAGTCTATCATGAAGAATGGGGTTAAATCCTTGTACACTGGGTCATAGATGAAAATTACGTTGCGAACATAATCAAGGAACGGAGGCAGAGGATGGTGATTGATTGATTTAGGAGTTGTGTAACAATATTAGAAGCCATATATATATGTGTGAGTGCAGCTTTGTCTGCTAAAGCTCTCAAGGATTGTGAGACACGAGCTCTGTATTAAAGTGGTTAACAAATAGAGTAAACACGCTTTCAAGAAGAAATAGAGACATCTTTAAGGGTAAGGGAAGATAACGGGGGAACATGTTTAGAAATTACTTAGAGGGAATTTAATTGTGTTTTAATTGAGTGAGTGATTGTGATAGGGACTAAAACAGACTTATGCTAAGGCGTACCTCTCTGGATCGACAATAAGAGGAGCTGTCTGTCTCCAGAGATGTGAATTTCCTCTTAACGAGAAAGCTTCAGAACGATGATTGGTGAAGAACAAGGTGCGTTATGAGAGGTAGTGTAAGAGAGATATGGCTTGTTACTAAAGTATCATTTTACAGTTGGAGAAAAACCACTTAGGATAAGAGAATGACGTGCCTCGACGGGGATATATTTGAATGAAAATATATATATAGTTCGTCAATGAGCATTGCAGAGAGCGCTTGCCTCATTCACTGGTTGTGTAGCAACCATTTGTGGTGAGAAGTGACTAGGCAAGGTGTTAGTGAATATATGGTGTTGGTTGTAAGGCTTCTTGAATGGAATCAAAAGTATGTATGAGGATAGTGAGGCCGGTTGTGTCTCGTGAGAACATATATGTGTCATAAAGGTGAATTCGAGATTTATTTATTTTAATGTACGGGTGCAGCTGAAAGAATGTGTCAGGGTTTTGGAGTGAAAAAATTGATATGTTCTTGGTTATTCAATTTGTATATTGGATGGGTTATGAAAGATAATAGACTGTTGGCGAAACCTTAAATTAGAAAAGGCCATCGAAAACTATCCAGACATTGTACAAGAAGCTGCAACAGCATTGTACAAGAAGCAAGAATTAGAGGTGGAGATAGCAGGAGATGGTGTTAGGAATGATGGAGAATGGAGATGAGTGGAGGTGTGTGATATCATAATCTATATATATATATGCTGGCAGATAACTCTTTGTTCGAGGTATAGTAAATGGTGAATCATGAAGAGAGTATTGAAGAAGACCTTTGGCTCAAGGAGAGTAATCTTGGTATTCTATCTTTAAGGAGAGGTCATCTAGTGTCTAAAGGAAATGAGGTGCACCTGAAAGTAAACGTATATGAGAGAGTGAAGGTTATGGTTTAGATGTCAGAGGATAACTACTAAAGTGTGTGATGATATAGTCGTGATGAGATTGTGTGAGCAGCTATGTAACAATGAGTGTCTGTAATGATTTATATATATTTATAGTAGGTGAGTGTTTGAGGTATGTAAGATAGTAGAATCAGGATGATTCAAGAGTGTAGTAAGAATAAGTTGTGAAATGGTAGGTAAGGATGGCTCTATGGTGCTCATATTAAATCGTTGGTTAGTAATATATATGTAATAAAAGGACTATATGAGTCTGTATGAGTGCGCTAGTGGATCTTGCTATAGAGGGTATGTGTTACCTGTGTTATAGTTTATTAGTCTTAGCTGAAGAACTATTAGGTTATTGAGTAATATAGAAGTATTAAGATACTAAAGTCAATGTGTTCAGTAATGAGTAAACAATATCTTAGAGCTAGTTAGCTATAAGTGTATGAGAGAATTGATAAAATGTAGAATGAATCATTTATTAAGTAGTTAGTGTGTGTGAAGAAAGGTATGAGTATAATCTCGAGAAATATTAAATGAAAGATGTGTGAGATGTCTTATGTGTGTCATGTTGGAGAAGGAGAATGATCTTAAATCGGAATTTGGGTTAACTGTGGTATGCGATATGTGGTGAGTGTTGTTGCGGATAAATATCGTGGAGCCAGTTGAGCGCTAATACCAAGAAAAATAACGTTGGCATAGTCCGATAAACGCTCTCGAGATATATAATGTGAGATTTGAGAGCTTTGCAGAGGCGAGAAGAAAGGGTACAGTGAGTGTGAGAATGGCGGGGGTGTTGTTACGGGCGCTATGGATGGTTGTGGTCCCTACCTGGCGCCATGGGATGAAACCCTAACACTTTGCCTCTACGGAATTTCACGTCCCAATAGTGGTAGAATATCCACTCGTCAATAATCGTATTTTGTGCTCGTAATTTCTTATAAGTAAGAAATCTCGGGCCATGAAAGTCATTGAAGAGATAGAGAATATTATCGTGGTAATGCGACGAGTTAATCTTACTTGAATCTCAAATGGTACAGAGGGGTCAGAGACGGGGTAATACCTTTAGGCTTTCTTTTTTCAACATTTGTCATGAATTCTTCCACCTGATTTTCATTTTTCCTCTCGTATGTGTGTTTGTGGTATAGCTCGTACACTTAAATCCCATCTTTGCGAAAAATAGATTAGATCTGAAAGAAGAAGCCGAATCTCACGATATTACGAATATATATGTGAGTATCAGGTATACATAAAGATAGTATTTAGAGTTATGTATATATGATAAAAAATATAAAATAAATAAATAATAAATATATATATATATAAAATATATATATAATGTAAAATCAAAGTTTATATTCTTATTGGGTATAATATAATATAATAACAGGTTGAACTCAGTTTTTATAGCGAGGTTTTTACTAAAACTAATATAATATAATATATAGTATATAACTATATATATAATAATAATGCTTTATATTTTAATTAATATTATTATATTTTCTTAAATAAAAATTTATATTATATAAAGTTTTTTATAGTATGGAGTTATTTATATTTCGTAATTTGTCAAAATAAATAATAAAGGGAAGGCTTTTAAATTATGTGTCTGCTCACTATAATGAATAAAAAAAGAAAATGGTGTTCAGTTCTATAGCAAGTAATTTGGAAGTAGCTATAATGAGCATTTGGAAGCAATTGGATTAGTAATAAGTGTAATGTATTTTTAGGCATAAGTAAGGTAAGTTTATGTACGTCCTACATACAAGTATTGTGTAAGCGTCTTTTGCTCAGGCAGACAAATAGAAAGATATTACTGTCTCCTTGAAATTGTCTGAATGTATAATAGCTTATGTTAGCAGAGTATTAGTAGTGTATTATGAGCAACATAGTTGTTGAAGCCTTATATGTTAATGAATAAGGAAAACATCGATATGCTAGAGACGAGTGCACGTAGTAGGCTATACACAAGGGATTCATTTCTGGGTCTCTCGCCAGTGGTTATGAGCTTATTGAGAGGAGATCATGTAGGATCGCTTAGTCAGATGCTCAGGACATGCTCAGTGTTTGTGAAAAAGGGGCGAACAGGAGGGACATATACTACAGGTTCATATACCAAATCAAATATTGATTCGTGAAATGTCTCAAGTATTACATTATATGAATATCTCAAGAGGCTCCAATGTAAATTGTTAATATATAAAGTAGTAGCGAACCATGAGGACTGGAGACCAGGGCACAGTTAATGTATGAAATAAGGAAGCATGCCAATTTTAGTATAGTTTCGCTATAAAATAATATATATAAAGGATAAAGATTTTAAATTGTTAATTTTTATTTGTGATTTCTTCTTTTTAATTCTCTCTATTTTTTCATTGCGGTATGTTGAATTTTTAGCATAGTTGTTTGACCACAAGCAAATTGTTATGAGTGTATCACTTACTGATTGTGCATTCAATTAAAATAACTATGATAAAAGGATAATTATGGGGTAATTGGTGTGTTAGGGTGAGTGCTTTATAGATTACTATGAACTTTTGTCGTAGAGTCTCAAATTGGTCGTTCTGTTTTAGTTACAATTTAAGTTAATATATTAAAATTATATAAACATAAGTTTAATTATATCTACTCTAGTTAGATAGAGCGTAATAGTAGGTGTTGTTACTTTAGTCATAGTCATCTTTCTCTCTGTTTAGCTTGTTGGACCCTTGTGACCGTGGTTAAATCGGTAAAACTATACTACTTCCACTGTGAGGCCACGTTAAAGATTATTTGTTACTCAAGTCGTGTGTTTATGGTGCTTTGGTATTAATAATGTGCATGATGTAATGAATGAGTCAATGTTTGGTGATTTGGTTCTATTAGGTTGACTGGGCAGTCTGAATAGGCCCATGTGGCTTCGTTATGTTTCTACTATTTTGCATAATTCGTATAAATATAGTTACAATGATTATATGATATATATAATTTATCCGATAGATATATTTAATTTTAATAGTTTTATATTTTATTTATTTCACTAGCATCAGCTTTTATATATATATTTAGTATTCATCTATTCAAATATATTATAACTGTTATATATGCGACACTTATAATATGATAGTCCATATATTATGTCTGCACACTATATATATGTGATTTGACTCGGGACATATATATAATATCATATATTATACATAGGTTACTGATCATAATATACATGATATGTGCGGATCATAAGTTAATACATGAGTCCGCACATATTATTGTCTCACGTACGAAGACTATACTCTTTTGTCGCTACATATATACATGTATTATATAATATATATATATATATATATAGTATATATATATTATATATATATTATATATATATTGTGACAACTCTTTTTTCCTTTAATGTTTTATTTTTATATTTCAGAGCTACCCTATATATATACGCCTAAAAATATATATATAAATTTGTTATTATAATATTCAGACAAGTGAGAGTAAGTAAGTGAGAGTAAGTTGAAATAATCATGTATTAAAATAATAAATAAAAAAAAAAGTGTACCTCGCCCAACTTCTTTTTGCTCTCCCATTTACTACTATAATCTGTGTATTGCAAGTTATATAAGGTGTAACAAAATTCAGTCCATCGTGTATCTTAACTGTGCTCTCTCTTTAAGAAATTTGTGTTTACTTACTTGATTTAGTTCACATTATTTCTGTTTATATATATTTTAATATTTTAGTGAGTATTGGAGATATACTCATAGTCAGTAGTATTGATTATCAGTTAGGTTAACAATAGGCTTAGTATAAAGTTATAGATAAAGAGATTTACTTGTATATATTATTATACTGTGTGTATAATATATATATATTGTTATTTAGATAGGTTTTATAATTTGATATTTATAATATAGTTATTTCAGCAAATAAATAGTCTTAACAATTGTTATTTATAATATATAATAATATTTTTGAGTTGGTAATGATAAACTAAATTAAGTGTCCAGAAGACCATATAAGCCTTAAATGTATATAGGCCTTAATTTATTATATATTATAATATCCCTTATATATTATGATCACTTTAGTCCGTAAGAGCATACGTGACAAACGTAGGTAAAACTAGAACTGTTTAATAACTCACGTATATTACAGCCGTGTGTCTAGATATCTCAATATCTCTTTCTAGCCTTAGTGATTATGTTAGGTAACCTCGTGTAGCTGTGTGAAATATATTGGTCAAGTTGGACTACTGTTAGCCTACCATTAAAAAAAAAAAAAAAAAAAATAATACAAAAAAAAAAAATATATACAAATTATATATCCCTTTGGCCTTAGGTCACTACCGCTAGATAAAAAGCCTGTTCAATTTGCACTAAGATATCTTTTATTTTCTTTTTGAGGCGAATTTTTTTAATAACTAGTTAGTGTAAAATTTTAATGACTTTGATATTCAGGTACAATTGTCTTATGCTCAGTTAACGATATTAAACGTAGTGGTTAAATTGTAGGACAAGTAGTAAAGTAGATAATAATTTAAAGTATGTTTGCTCTGTGTGATAATTGGGACTGTGAGAGATGAATATGTGAATAACTGCCGCTGTGCTTGTGTTGTAAAGTGCAGAGAATGTGTTTGCTATA